>JASSUY010012946.1:7404-32679 GCA_032466535.1 Forpus xanthops | reverse complement strand
TGAGATTCAGGTTTATTTGGCTGTGACCTTTTTCTGCCAGCCACTCTTTCACACAGCTATCCACGCTTCCCACACCTAAAGATCATAGGCTAATGAATTCTGTAATATCAATCCTTGGAAACTGAAGAAAACAGAAAGAATTGATGTCCTTTACATGCTTGTAGTTAGGGGTGGCTGTCTGCATGACAGTATCGAAAGGAAGCAAACATTTTAAAGCATGCTAAGCCTTTTTCTGCAGTGTGGCAATACATGGCAACTGGCACTACGTTGAAAGAAAGTAAGAGTATTTGAGCTTACTTTCTGCTAATTTTGGCACAACAGTTACCTGTCTCTCTTTTGCCTCACAGGTGATTTTATCCACTTACCTATTTCCTACTGCACCGCTGTCTGTAATGCAGCGCTGTGCTACCTGTGGGTTATCAGTAATATGCAGGATGATGCCCATTTTTCTAGTAGAGTTTCATCTGCAAAAGGCTAGGAAACACTATTAAAGCCATCACTTACGTTTGGAGTGAACGACAGACTTATTCAAGAATTACACAGAAAGGACTTTTCCTGGAAAATGTTCCTTGAAAAATCTGAAGAACTTCCCCCAAAATGCTGTTGTTGATAAATATTGTGATAAAGAATGACTGTGTTAAACTTGCTTTGGTATTAGAGCTCATTTCCAGTGTTTTATGTATAAAAGTTTTAAACCACCTATCTAGATGGTGTTTTAGAATATTTGCATTATTTAAATTTAGTATTAAAAGAAAGCCTTGTAGGAGTCTAAGCAAATAATAAATAACCTAGTAAAGTCTCAGCTAGAGAATCAGTCTGCCCAGAGCCATCAGAATTAGACATTCCTTTATTATTAAATGTAGCACCTCTTGAACTTCTTGGCTAAAAACAGAGACAAGGCATTTTTCACAGCAATCTTGATCCAAATTACACATCACTTGGTTTCAGACATGAATGGAGATGATAGTAACCTTAAACCTCTCAACATCTTCATTCTTTTTCCATACCTGAAAAGAACATCTGTAAAGAGGAATAGTCTATCTACGTCTGTGGAAATGTGTATTAAAGATGACAAAAGATGGAAACCTTAGGGCAACCACTTTGCTTTTTGTGCAGAGAATATTGTCTTTAGCACAGGCACCACCATGTGTGAATGCATCTGCAGGTGCCCTGGGATGGGGTTTGAGGTCTGTTTTAACTAAGAATGACCTGTGTTTTCAGTTTGCATCTTCATCTGTACAGCAATATCTGTTAATCTGTATCAAGAGAAAGAATCTTAAATTGAGCTTTCTTCTTCTGAGAACAAAGAACTATTGTTTTTATTCTTTGCCCTGAAGAAAGAAGCTGCTATGTTTTTCCTTTGTCATGCTGCCATATCTTTCAGTCAGAGCTACATAGAAAATAAAAGTATTTTCTTTGAAAACTTTTACAGAAATTAAGAACTTTTTTTTGTTTTAATGAAAAACTTTAGTGGTTCTTTAAAAAAAAAAAAAAAGGCAAAAAGATGTAATTTTTTTTTTTTTCATATAGAATAGAAGCAAAACACCACAAAAGAAATAAATTTTTGATTCATATTTTGTGGGTTTGAGAAAAGTCAATTTGCTCTGATTGTATTTAAAATGATGTAGGTCAGACATCTTCCTCATCAGACTTAGGACCAATTGTCAGGGTGACATGGAACTAGACAAAGTTTGGTCCGTGTTACCGCTTCTGAGATAAGCTTTTGCCAAGTAAAATATGCCTTGCAGTAGGTTAGGAAAGCACTGAATATTTTAAGATATGTAGCTCTGATATTTATCTTTTCCAAAAGCTAAACAAATAATAGCATATCAGTGAAGCTCATTGTTATTAAATCTGATAACCTACCAATTTTCTTTGTTTCTTATTGCTTGAAAGCCTGGTGCCAAACATGAAAAGAAATGCAGACATCCTTTAGAACAAACAAATTTACTATTCACAGTGGTCAGGAATCAAATTATAGCACTTTGAATTTGTACCAAATAGACATGCAGGAATATAAACTTCTGTATAAAATACAGACTTGAATTTTCTTAAGAAAAGAATTTCTGGCAATGAGGTTTCTTGAACATATGTCTGGTGATGACCTGATTACTATAAGAGAGGCCTTCTAGTACTGAGCCCTTCAGAAGTGTCACTCAGATGTTTGGAGTTTTGGTTATATGAGAGTAAATTGGCTATAAAGCATTGCACAATTTTACTTTGAGTTTCAATGGAGTATTGGACAAGCAGCTTGATGTATTAACCCTCTATTTATGTGCAAAAGAATGAAGTACAGAACTGTGATTCCCTTCAATAATTTTTTTCTGTAGAGAGAAAATGTTGGCAGTTTCTGTGTAAACTTTCAAATTAATACCTAATGCATTTGGGAAAGGACTTGCACATATGGTAGGCACCAGTCACAGTATTGCACAGTAAAACTTCTAGCAACTGGTAGTTGAAAGCAAAAAGTATTCGTATTCTTAGAGAGAGAGACAGGCTAGAGCCCAAATGATCTCAGAGCCCAAATAAATATTTAAGTTTGCCAAATCTGTCTGTAAATTCCAATGAGTTCATATATTTTCATCACACAGTATGTATTGAAAAGAGTGAAGGTGAAGAGACGAGGCTCAGTCACACTGCTGAAAAAGCATGCAGGCAGAAGGGCTGGTAGGTTGTTTAATTAAGCTTTGTGGGGTAGTGGACGCAGTGGGGGTCCTACAGGAAGTCCTGAACTTGAAAACGCTACAGGCTTGACTATACAAAAGAGAAAGGGAGAAGCTGGGCAAGGGACTCTGGGGTGCTTTGCATGTTGTGGTGGGACTTCTGAGAGACAGCCATTGAACATGCAAGTGGTACGGCTGGTGCAGGGCTGCAAGGCTGAGTGACCCATGAGGACAGGATCTGCATGTTGCAGGGTAGCAGCCTACATCTGCTAATCCACTCTGGGATTTGCACTAGCAGCTGTGGAGTGCAGCTGCACAGATGGGATGGACACATCGGATTTCATCCGTCAGCTTCCAAGTGTTTTTCACACAGGAAGAAATCACTTGCATCGAGGTTTTCTTTTTTCCCACTTGTTGTCATTCCAGAAGAGAGTTTCTGATCTTCAGCTGGGCAGACAAGCAGAAGTACAGGGCTATTGAAGAATAAAATCACAAGTCTGAGGTAGAAAGGTTAACTTTTTGTCTTATTGCTGCTAAAAGAAGATCCTACTGGCGACCTTTCTGATGTGCGTATGAACCATTCTGAATTTGTGTCAAATAATAATCTAAAGATGCTAATATGAGTCCACTATATTAATGGACATTAAGATGCCCAGACAGTTAAGAAAATTGCCACTTTCCATTACTGCAAAATATAACAGTGTTGTCATGCAACTGTATTCAAATTGTGTATTCCAGCATTTGCAGTCTCATCACATCATTGCAGTCATGTAAAGAAGGAGTGTAGGAGAGTGGTCAAAACAATGTATTTCACCTGTTTGCTCTGGTTTTGTGCTCAAACCTGTACCTGATGCTTGTCACTTCAGCTGTACAAGCTGTGTCAGCCAGCTGAGGTGATAGTCACACCATGCCTGTTGCAGCATTATGGGCAGCAGCTCTCACCCTTCTGGCACTCAGGGAACTCCTAGGAGGGTAGTGAATGACTGGGATGTGTATGTTTTGTTTAACCACTGAGAAATATGCAGATTATTACCCTATCTGGTGTGTCATAAAAAGTAATAAATCAAAACCAAACAGCAAATTGCTGAGGGCTACTGCTGGTATTCAGTATTCAGAGCAGTGCTCTGCTGAGTTTCTCTTGTACAAGGGAAGGGAGCTTCCTTGCTACTGACAATAAAACTGGGCCAGAAAAGATTAAGGACTGTGGTGGCACAAGAAGAATGGAAGCACAGTTCTCTATTGCTTGAATGCTTTAAAATGATCATTAGCAGACTGCCTAGGCTGCCAGGTTAAAAACATGTCTTTATGGATTCCCCAGTTAGCCCATATCTTCTGTCTAGCAATCTGTCTGCTGGCAATTCTCAAGGAAGGAGCACTCCTATTTCTCACATTTTTTTCATAGTTTCTTTGCAACAATGAAGGCTGTAAATTTAAATGCTTCTAAAAATGTCCACGTTGCACACAGACATCCACACAGAATTAGTATATCACTGCGTGTTCTGCTCCTTTTGTATTGAAAACACAAATTCTCACTACCTGCTGCTGTAATAATTATTTCAGAGTACTTGCAGAGAAGGGGGAGTTCATTGCCATTTGCATTTGTAATAATGTCTCTCATACAAGGCATGCATAAAGAAGATACAACAATACTGAGAAAGATATTTGCTTTTATCACTGTAAATTTGCATTCTGAGCTTCAAGGAAGGTATCCAATTATTCTGAGAATACATTTTTTGTCTCTGAAAAACAGGAAATAAAAATTAACAATGTTTCAGCTTTCTCGTGGAAAGTCATCCTTGGCTAAATGGTCATCCCCATTGAATAACACTTCCTTTTCCACACATTATGTAATGAAGAACTGGGCTATCAAAGGTTAGGTTGATATTTTTTTCTCAGTCTCCATATTTGCCAGAAATAATGGATCTTAACTTTATCTTCTTCCAAATTCTGAACTTTAAGAACACCTTATAAATAGATTCAATTCCAGAGGACAGTATCAGTCATTCCTTCTGAGATGTGGCATCTGTGGAGGAGGCAACTAAAATGTCAATTTTCCATTTACCTTTCAGCTCTAATAATATTACTGATTTAAGTACCTGTTGGGAGGTATTCTACTGCTTGAATCAGTCCTTCTTGTCTACCTGTAAGAAAACTGAAATTAACATTTTATATGCATGTACTTTTAACTTTTGAAACAGTGAGTCATGAGGAAAAGACAATATAACATCACTCTCACATAAAGTAAATGCAGTAAAGTGTTGACAGATGTTACTGATGACTTTGGAAGAAGCCAGTAATTGCTTTCTATAGGGACACAAAAAAAAAAAAAAGAAATCACAGCATGTTTTGCAAAATTTACCAATCAGATCAGGAATCTGAGGATAGGTACCAGCAACATGGAAAGTTAAAATTATTGTCAGTTTTTTTCTTTGACATTGTGTTGAAGATATGAAATAGAAATGAATCCCTATTTTAGTATTTATAGAGCACACAGATTTTTCCCCCATTTTTAAACTATGAAACATTGAAATTCTTGTTTTTCAAATAGTAAGGAGACATTCTTTTCCAGAAATGGGAAAAAAGTAATTGACATATTCTAGTATGCATAAAATTAACTTAGGAATATGACATTTTTACACTTGCATGGGTAGGAATTTTCTGGTTTTAAGAAAATCATCCATCAAGAGTCTATGTGAAGTGCCAAGTTATTTGTTCTTGCCTTTCTTGACTTAGCTAGTGATACTTTGGATGATCTACAGTGTCTGAGAACTCATTTGCAACACAGAATAAGAGAGGAAGCCTTGGCAGGCTAAGGGAATTTCTCTCCTCTCTTCTTGCTAAATAAAAGTTTTCTCTAAAGCAATGAGAAAACTTAATGCATGTGATCAAAAATCTACAGTAATAAACAATGCATAGTCACTTCTATATTGAGCTTTTCCTTCTATTTCAGCACATTATGAAATTAATATTAATTAAATGCACTTCCATTATGTATAATGTTCATTGCTCTTCCTGCTGTGCAAAAAATCTTGGAAAGTGACCCGGTGCAGCATTTTCTCCATCCTTTGGATGGACAAGCTGAGAGACATGGACTGCTTCCTGAGGTCCTGTGGACTACAGAGTGAAATCTTAACAAAATCAGCTTGAAACACAGTGTTTTAATATTGGTTCCAGGGAAAAGCTTTGTGGTGCCTGTGTTTGCACTATCTTACTAAGATGGGTTAGTTTAAGGAAAAAACAGTCATGTGTTATAAGCATCCAGAGTTCCTAAATCAGACCTTATTCAGGTAACCAGGAGGTCCTCCATGGAAAGTCCTTAGGGAGGGTCACACACGAAATAATTTCTGTTAGTCATACAGAAGGCCTGTATTGAATATATGACTGCTTCTTTAGGAAAGGTACAGATCCAAAGTGACACGGTTCCTTGATACCATCAAAATTCCCAGACTTGATATTTCATTAGGACTAATGATGGGATCTAGGCCCTGAGAATGCTGCTTTGAATCCTGCTCTGTTTTAGTCAATGTAATTTAAGTACAACTTCATATATGCGCCATTCACAGATGTTCACAGCAAAGTTTATGTGTTCTGGCTGTGAGTGTTGCAGTAGTGCATTTCAATCTAGGAGTATGAAACTTTTAACTTTACAAGTAAGATTTTCACAGGCTGAAAGTATCCAGAATAGCAGTATGTTTACAGTAATACAACTCTCAGAAAGTTTGTAGTAAGAACAAGTGGTTTGGATTAAGAGGGTTCCATTCAGTTTCCTCTGGTATACTTTTCAATGTTTTCTACTTACAGATAAAGTAGTGAGGTTGCTATATGAAGTAGCTTGTTGTTTTGAGCTTTAACTCCTGTTCTGCAACAGGATTTGTCCCCTAAGACGTGTTGAGCAGGGTGTCAAGAGAAAGCTACTCCGTTTGATGACTGATATTAGGAGTACAGTTCTAACTGTAAAAGTGGTTATGTACAGCAGTCCACAAATTAAAACATAGCTATTAATGTGGGAAAAGAAGAGACAGTTATTTTTCAACAAGTGTTATGAACAGCTCTTTGTAATATTGTAGTTGCTTCTCCATTTTTTTTTATTCATCATAATGTTTATACAGCTTCATCATCATTTCAGTACCTAGGAGGGTAGTTGTGACCAGGACCTCCTGTTCCAACAAATCTGTTGCAACAAAAGGGCAACTCCATCCCTTCTACATATAAATTACCAAAGAACAACTGGGAGACAGCTATAAAACAGTGATAGAAACAGAGGATGCAAAGAAACTGTGACCCACAGCATTAAAATGCTTCCCTTGAGGAAATAAGATTGTATTCTGGGCTTCAAGAAATTTCACTCAACATTAAAGATATTTAATTTTTGCACTCCATTGCTTATTATACACCATGGGAATAAAATAATTGCTTTTACTATTTGTTTACAGAGCGAAACAAGCAAAAATAATAAAAAAAAACAAACAAAAAAAAAACAACTTTGGTGAAATTCTGACTTCACTCACAAAATTCCTGCTGACTTTTATTTACACTAAGATTTTAGTCCTAACTCTCAACCAGTGTGTGCTGTGTGAGTGCAGAGAACAATGCACAGCTGCCTCATAAGGTGGTCTCTCATGCTGAAACTCCCCATGTAGAAGCACTGGCCTGTTCCCTATATTCAGTCCACTAGCTGATTTTCAAGTGTAGTTTTGCAGTGCAGTTTTGCTGGGAGCAGTGCAGAGAGCGCAGTCGGACAGCTTTCTAGGAAAATAATCTTTGGCTCAGGAAAGAAAAATAAATTGGCCAAAGGATGTTCACTTCAAGTTGCCAGTGGGAGCGTGGTGAGAAGCTTTAACTCTATCACAGCTCAGTTAGATCCAGTTGTGGAGTGGGGAGGGTTTCCACGCTGGACTAAATCAGTAATCTGGAGAGTTTGGAAAGGAGTATTTATACTGGGTTGAAGGGAAGTGATTGCTTCCCCAGTTCCTAATGACTTAACAAATCAAGAGATAATGAGCATAGCTTGGCACTGGGCATTTCCTTAAATCTTGACCTACTGAGTATGTAAATTTTTCTCTTTTTTTTTTCCTTTTGCAGTTCTATGTTCATGCCATGTAGCTTTCTGTAACATGTTAAATAGAAACACTGGATTGGGCATCATTTCAAAGTTAATAATTTTGTTTATAACATTGTTTTTTGAAATCTTTGCTAATTAAGTTGGGATTTTTACTTTCTTATCTTACAGAACCCATACTTCTGGCTTTCAGTTTACTTCAGTTTATCTTTTTAGGATAGTTTTCTATTTCTTTATGTGTTATTTATCTATACACAACAACGAAGCCTCATGGTTAAAAAATCCAAGTGTCTTTGCCCTTTTGCCTTACATGCCCAAAAGAAGGGACTTAGCTGAAATATACATCAATACAAGCATGCGCTGAGGATCAGGATTCTTTGAAAAGGGGAAACTCTTGCAGCATTAAGATTTTAAAGATTTTAAGTCATCATGCAATAATTTCTGTGCGTCAGCCTATGTTAACTCCTCAGTCTTACTCATGAAGATGATCGAGAGCTAGTCTTAGATGGACTGAGACCGCCTTTTCTTCCAGGAAAATAAAATAAGGAAGGTGAAGCTCTAATCTTTTTCCGTGAAATACAAATGATTTACATAGCAGGAAGGGACACTTCACAAAGGCTTTTCACCAGCTGCTAATAAATGAATGAGGAACATAAAAATAATAAAAAGGACATGGAACTGTTGGAACAAGTCCAGAGGAGGGCCATGAGGATGATCAAGGGACTGAAGCACCTCCCCTATGAAGATAGGATGAGAAAGTTGGGGCTGTTCAGCCTGGAGAAGAGAAGGCTGCATGGAGACCTCATAGCAGCCTTCCAGTATCTGAGGGGGCCCTATGCAGATGCTGGGGAGGCACTCTTCATTAGCAACTGTGGTTCTAGGACAAGGGGTAATGGGTTCAAACTTAAAGAGAGGAAGTTTAGATTGGACCTGAGGAAGAAATTCTTTACTGTTCAGGTGGTGAGGCACTGGAATGGGTTGCCCAGGGAAGTTGTGAATGCTCCATCGCTGGCAGTGTTCAAAGCCAGGCTAGACATAGCCTTGGTTGGCATGGTTTAGTGGGAGGTGTCGGTGCCCATGGCAGGGGTGTTGGAACTAGCTGATCTTAAGGTCCTTTCCAACCCTAACTATACTATGATTCTATGATTCTATGACATGGAACTTTTGGAAGAAGTCCAGGGGAGGGCCATGAGGATGATCAGGGGTCTTCAGCACCTCCTGTCTGAAGACAGGATGAGAAAGTTGGGGCTGTGCAGCCTGGAGAAGAGAAGGCTGCACGGAGACCTCATAGCGGCCTTCCAGTATCTGAAGGGGGCCTATAGGGATCCTGGGAAGGGACTCTTTGTTAGGGACTGTAGTGTTAGGACAAGGGGTAAAGGGTTCAAACTTAAAACAGGGAAAGTTTAGATGGATATGAGGAAGATTCTTTACTGTTCAGGTGGTGAGGCACTGGAGTGGGTTGACCAGGGAAATTGTGTTCAAGGCCAGGTTGGACATAGCCTTGAGTGGCATGGTTTAGTGGGAGGTGTCGGTGCCCATGGCAGGGGGGTTGGAACTAGATGATCTTAAGGTCCTTTCCAACCCTGTTCTATGATTCTATGATTCTAAATTAAAAGATGCTGCATATGGTCCTCTTACCTTATTTCTTATTCAGTAGTTAAGTTCTTCTCTTTCTCTCTTTTTTTCCCTTTTTTGTTTGCCAAAAATTTCATATGTCCAGAGAGTGGTCAGGAGTGAACAGATAATGGAAAGCAGAGCTCACTTTGTATCACAGTAATGCTTACCTGCCAAACCCACAGCTTTTTAACTGAGTTTGAAACAACCCCCTGAAAATTTACCAGTGCAGTGCTGCAGAAGATTCCTGAGAACCAGAAAATGAAACTGTGGAGAAATGGAAGTGGAGTAGCAATGCTTTCACTGTCCAAGCTGAGGGCCATGCCTAGTTTAGAGAGGGCATTAATAGTGAAAACCTAATCTGGTCTTCGCATTTCTTTCAAATACATAACATGCAATTTTGCAAGGCAATTTAGTGTGCAAAAATGTGCTGGGTGGACATGAGGAGCTTGGTGCTATTTGTGCAAATACAGTACACATTTAGATTATTGTGGGACTGCAGCCAGGTTACTTGAGAGCAGGAACGCAAACCTCATGTTCAGCTTCCTGGCAGGGAGCACTCCTGCCAGATGTATGATTAATCCCAGCAAAGGAGGGTGTTTATGGGGTGTCACAGTCCTGGTGGAGCTGCCCCTTATGGATGCACACCAGGCAGCTGTGTTTGGACTCACGCGCTGGATCCTTGTTCTCTGTTCCCCTGGGCCTGGACAGGCTCTGAATGCTGACTGTGGCCCTGGCCTCTCATGTATGCTTTTATGTTTGCGCCTACTGCTGTTCCCTCCTTTAACCTCCTTTTGGGGATGTACCACAGAGATTATAAAGGCCTTTTTTACACTGTCCACAAGCAGCATCAGAGATTTGAAGCAGGAGAAATGTCTGTACACTGCTTTCTTCTCCTTGGGGCCTGGAGCATTTCTTAGAGTTTGAATGGTGCCATAGCAGTACTGGATCCCCTCTCCTGTAGCCTAGTACTCCAGCTTACTCTTCTCTTCACAAGTTACAGACTTATCTCTAACTCCTTTGAGAAACTCCCCATCATTTTTCAGAGCTCAAGTCAGAGTCTTCTCTGGCTTAAGACTAGTCCTTCTTAGCATGCTGCTTCCTGACACTTCTCTGTCTTGTCCTTTTACTGGCAGTTTGTTTTGAATTTATTCTGGGACTCTTTATAAATAGGTGTAAAGTAAATATGCCCTGCTTTAAGCACCATCCATCTTACTTCCCTAAGGTGGTTGAACTTGAATGAAAGTTTGTTTGCATTAAGGGTTCATCTTGCTCTCTGTTGGGATGCTTCACTTTCAACCGAGGAGGTACCCCTCCTGCTCAATATTAGCAGTTTCATAAAATTTACTGAATTTTGTCATTTTCACTTAGAGAAATTTCACAAACTACCAGGCAGCGTCAGGGCATGAATTACTGTCGTGGTCCGTGGTCTGTGCGCAGTCTTCTCACTCTGCAGGTTGCAAAATTAAAGCTATGAATTCAGTGTTAGAAATCATGATTAGTTCATAGGATACAAAATACCTGTGTTATGGGCCACCTTGTCCTTTGATAAGTTAATTTCTGACTTTGCCTCTTATTTCATACTTGAGAGAACATACTTTTTATTTTATAGCTACTCAAGATTTATGAGTTTGGTTTGTGTTTAAGAAGCTGCAGTGGGCTGGGTAAGCACATTCTGTTCATGCCCTTTTTTTCCTGAAGTTCAGTAAAACTATGCTGCGTCAAACCACTCCACTCAAGGTATTAAAAATATGCATCTAGCTCCAGGATCTACAGCCTAATTGGATATCACTTAAACATTAAGTTATAGTAGGATTTATGCATTCCTGTGATATAACAGTGAGATATTTTTATCTGGGTGTGCAATAGTACAGCAGATTCTACTGTTATTGTTGAGGGAAGCCCATTTGCTGTGTAGAAGACAGTAGAGTCACAAACTAAGAATGTGAGCAGGCAAAGCATACAAAGGAGACAGTATTAATTTCACTTGTATGTTCCCATCATTGGAGAATTTAAGAAGTCAAATTTTCTCTTCAGAGTTATTTTTTTTATTCCAGGCAGGGAGTAATGTCAGCTTCTGTGAAGAATAAAGTGGTGGAACTCATACTGCACCTGGAAACTGTCCATAGTCTTTGCATTTGTGGAATCCCTTTTCTTCACCTTGTGGCCTCAAATATGAGAAGCTGCGACACACACTCTCTGGCTATAGATACTCTTGAGATCCTATTTCAAATGTGTTCGGGTTTTGTGGGGTATATAATACCTGTGCTGAACTGTTCTTCCCCACGTGCCTCTCCTTCAGTTTGACTTTCTGAGTCTCAGCCAACATTTCACTCCTCTCTACACATGGACCTCATCAATGCAGAAGGAGAAATGGTAGGAGAATGCCTGTTCAGTGAAGGGCTTTTCCAGAAAAATAGGGAGAGATATGAATACTTGGCTTCCTCTGATATGGGTGGGAATTCTGTCCAGTGTTAGGGCAAATCCTGCTACATCCTGTACATGCTGTCCCACAGATTTCTGAATTGAAGAGCTATCTGCCTGGTTACACACCTGATGTGTTATGATAGTTTATTTGTGACTTAATCTACTTGCTCCTTGTGTTCTTGCAGTGTGATCACTGTCTGGTTTTTTTTTTCATTCTACTGCTAAGGATATTTTATTTTGTCAGGTTTGGGATGAAACTCTTGCCAAATCTGCAGAGGCTTGGGCTGCTACATGCATTTGGGACCATGGACCTTCCTACTTGCTAAGATTCTTAGGCCAGAACCTGTCTGTAAGAACTGGAAGGTAAGCAGATACCCTACAAAGCAGTTACTTTGTCCGTCTTTGAACACCTTTTGAGATCCAGATCTTAGACTGGTGCAAGTTGTCATCCAGTATTCTAGCAATAATTGATACTCATCTTTATTCATTTGGCTTAATTACTGCCTAATGCTGTACCTCTAGTGATGCATGGAGAAACGTATATTCAGCTGACTTGCATCAGAGGAATTAGCAGCAGAAAGTTCCAAAATACTTAAATCTAAAATGACATGTTTTTCTTTCTGTATTTTAAATAAACTCAGGTATCGATCTATCCTCCAGTTGGTAAAGCCATGGTACGATGAGGTGAAGGATTATGCTTTCCCTTACCCACAGGACTGCAACCCCAGGTGCCCCATGCGATGTTATGGACCCATGTGCACCCATTACACACAGGTTATATGAATTACATTCTTCTATTCAAAATCTGTCATCCAAAGCTGATCTTTTCTGTGATGTATTTATAGCTCTCTCTCAAATAAATGTGTGTGTATATATATATATATGTATTTCCTTTCAATTTGGACTTCACCAATAATAAATATTTATTCAGATGGTTTGGGCCACTTCCAATCGTATAGGCTGCGCAATCCACACATGCCACAATATGAACGTCTGGGGATCTGTTTGGCGACGAGCTGTTTACTTGGTATGCAACTATGCACCAAAGTGAGTTGCTTTCTTTGAAATATTGTTTACTTTTTTACTTCATGCATGTTTTGATCCTCTCATAGGATTGCTTACTCCTTTTTCTGCAGCTTGACCTCTTGTACTTCTGCTGGCAGCTCCTTTACTCTAACTTTACATCTGAACAAACAAAAAATGCATGACTTTGGTATACAAGGAAGAAAAGGAAATAACTTGGTGTGTAAGGAACAAACCCAAACCCTTTTTTTCTGGATTATTATTGTCATCATCGTCATTATCATCATCATCATCATCTTCCTTTATGCTGACTGCAATTCACTTTCAATTCCTTATTTCTTCATTCTTTTAAATATAATCATGGTGACCTAGTCTTCTTCAGGTAAGCAATCCCACTGTAGTTCAACCCCTTGATTTACTGTGAACACAGGTTGCCCACAAGATACTTTTGCTTATGACCATGCTGAATAATGGTATCCATAGCATAGGTTTCCTACAAAGTCCATCTACCTAAGCTCAGTGTCTCCAAATCTCATCTTGCCTTCCATTTTGAGGTCCTTCAAAGTGTAGACTACAGACAGCCATAGGCAGCACTGTATCAAGTAGCTGTGCAGACGTTTTAGGTTGAAATGAAGAAATTGATTTTCCCCCGGCCTTTCCTAGACATCATCCCAAACTTACATCTGGGTGCAACAATGGATCAATAGCATGGCTCTGGGAAAGGTTCAATTGAGATCTGGCTTGGACCAGCGCTTCATAAGCAGCATGAGCAATGTAAATGGCTGGTTTCTCTGACTCTATATTAGGCAAAGCCACAGTTCTGTACAGAAATCGTGAGTATAATTAATTGAACATGTTTTCCATAAACTCACAGTGGCACAGGTCCATTTGTGGTAAAGGGCATGCAAAAATATGTCATTTTTCTAGCTGTTACATGAATAAAAGATTTTTTAAAGACTCTGCAACTTAAAAGATAGGATTTAGTAAGAAAAATGAATTTGGGGAAAATGGCCTTTGGGAATCAAAAAGATTTCTTTGTCATTTTGTCTTTAATATCTAGTAGAAAAGGGTGATAAGAAATGAATATGAGGGATCAAAGATGAGGACGCAATACTATCTGAATTTTAGCTCTGCAACATGGACAAAGTGAAATAAAAGTTTATAAGAGAAACCCAAATACTACTTATCATGTATCTTAATTAAAAAAAAAAAAATTTAAATTTGAAAACTTCCGGAGTATATCTGTCATGTACATATATATGAAAAGAATGGTTCTATACATTACACCTTATTGAAAACTACTGCATTGTTTGTATATAGGTTAACAATGGATTAATGACATTTTACATTTTCTCAGTATAAAAATCTCACCGTTTCTCAAGCAGCAAACCAAAGTCTGGAGTTACAAGCTTCTTCTCTGGATAAGATTTTGAGTAGAAATTTGGTTCTTAGGTAGTAGAATTGTGGTTTCCCATCAACTTACTGCACAGTCACAAAAAGGATACTGTGCAGTCTTATCTGGCTTAAGTTCATATTTCCAAGAATTAATTAGATTGAGTTAAGTAGATTTGACTAAAGTCCTTAGGCACCCATGCAGAATTTTCTTTGCCGGTCAATAGACTGTGTGTTTCTGAGTAGGGAACTCCTCTAAAGAAGCAGAGGGTAAGTATTACAGCTCTAACCCAAGTTACTGAGGTTGGAACTTGGCAAAGATATAGGATTTAAAACTCAATTTTCACTGATGCTATGATGTTGTAATGCTGAAAAAAAATATCTACGCTTCTGAAATCAGGAAAAGAGTTTAGGATAAGTATAAAGTTTAAAAGTCCTTGCCCCTGCTTTTCTAACAGACTCGCAGAAGTCAGCCATGTATTGCATAGAAAATGAAGCAGAAATCAGCTTTCTGGATTTCCATATCTGTTATCAAACTAAATATATTTCCTGAGCACTCAGTCTGCTGTACCCATTTGGAAGAGAAGTAGGAATGAGAAAATTATTTGAGAGATTCCTACTTTATTCCAAGGCACAACCCAGACCAGGGCTTTTGATCCAATGTTACTGGCTTGGAGGTGGAGGATGAGAAAATGTTTCATAAATAATTGCATTACTCATTGCTATACCATGTCGCATGCAAGCTAGAGGAAAGTTCCCTGTTCAGTGAGACATAACATTTAAATAAAAGTCTAATTTTAACTTTCTTTCTGCCTACATGATGAATGTTACATGAACATCTAAAAGCCCAGGTTTTATAAAAGTACCTAAAAGTCTAGATGCGCTTTTCAGATGTTTTTATATATTTCAGAGTAACCTTTTTTCACATGATCAGTTTCCAGACTTGTACCCCTTTCCACTCAGGCTTTATTACACCGAAATATAAGAAGAAATATTACACTGAAATATAAAAACTGCATTTGGGCATTTGTCTCATTATATGGGATGAGAAGGAGAAGGTGAATCACTATTCACCAGATAGAAGTCCTCCTTCTCCTCCCATATAATGAGACCACTACAAATGCCCAAGTGCAGTTCTTCTTATATAACTGGTGAGAATACTTTTCATCTTACCTTTTCTCTCATTGTGGATTCTACCTCAGAGCTTCACTATGTGGACCTAGGGTAGTCCAACCTAAGGACAAGAGTTCACTCAATTTATTTTTCCACATTTCAAGGCTTACCTTAAAACCATGTTTTAAGGTAACTGCCAGACAAAAAACTGCTCAAGAAAAACTTTGCATCAATGTTCATGTTGCCAAGGTCTCATAAATATAGCCCTCCAGTAAAAAATGCCCTGTCGCAGTCTCAGAGAATCAAAAATCACTTGGCTGTAGCAAAAGCAAGAACACTTGGACTTTACCATGGAGACTGAAGAATATAGAATTGACCACTGGCCTGGGATGACATGGTCATTCTGCTGCTGGTGTAGGGGAACTGGTAGATCGTTACATGTCAGTAACTTCCAGAAATATATTTATGTATATTTTTGGTAACAGGGCATTTATAAGTTATCACTGAAGACAAAACCTTTGCTTTTTCAAAACAACTGTGTTTAATGAGTATTTTTCTTCCTCTCTGACCTTGTTAAACATTCTTTTTCCTTTATTGTTTTCAGGGGGAATTGGATTGGAGAAGCACCATATAAAGTAGGAGTCCCATGTTCAGCTTGCCCTCCAAGCTATGGAGGTTCTTGTACTGACAATCTTTGTTTCCCAGGAGTAACATCAAACTACTTATATTGGTTTAAATAAGTTAAGGTTTACATTATTTTGGAAAAAAAAACAAACCAAAAAACATAAAAAACCCAGAAAAAAACCAACCAAAACCAAAAAACCCAAGGATGAGTAATAAGAAGCTTGTATATTGAATTTTGCACATATTATGTAGAGAGAGATATTGTAATAATACTCTGATGTTTTCTTTTTGTATGCTTTTGTATAATTAGCTTTCAAAGTATAGTATAATTTGGTTTTAACACTTTTGGATATAAGATTCACATTAACCCTTTTATATTAATAATTTGTTAAAGGATATCAAAATAATTTTCACTTTAGCAAGTGTAGCTTCCTGAAGATTAGTCTCTATAAAAAAACCCATTAAAAGATTAAAGAATATTACTTCCTTTAAAAGAAAATAGCTCTGGAAAGAGAGAGGTCATTGTTTAATACTGTGCTTTAAAAATAGAGTGTGACAACACAAAGCAACAAATTGTTCTCACTCTCTTATTGGTTCCTCTCATTTACACTGGTGCTTTCACCTGCAATGTCAATGGGACTCTGAGGAGAGGAAAACAAACGCGCAAGAGAAACTGCAGGATATTACCTACCTCATGCACAACATCAATTTGTTTATGGCATTTGAAGAGTTCAGCGCATGGCTGCTGCTATCATCAACAATGCTGGTGTGCAGACAGGAAAATTCGAGACAATGAGGAACCACACTAGCCAAGATGCAGTGGCTGTTAACTCATACACCTAAAGTCTTACGTGGATAGAAAGCTACATCTTTTTAAATATTGGTATAATAGCACAGCCTAATTCTACCTTCCTGTGTTTCTGACAGCAGTCATAATGGCATAATGGTGCTTTGCAGCAGTACATTTATTCTTGTACAGGAAAGCGAATAAATATACTGCTACGAAGCAGCATACATCAATACATGAATTACACACTATAAGTTTGCCCGTATATGTGTTATCCCACTGACTGAAACTCAGCCAGGTAAACTTTCAAGGAGAGATCAGATTTAAAATTAGATTATAGAATTTCAAAATAAAAAAAAAAATAAAAAAAAGGACATTAGGCAACTTTAAAACTTCATACAATTTTTTTTTACAAATATTATTTTTTTAAGCAATTGGCAGTGTCCTTTAATACATATTGCAGTGTTCCTTGTACATATCTCTGTGAATTAATAAAAACCAAATCTGCTTATTCATACCTTTCCTACTAAAATGTGAACACTTATGGGTGCTTACTAGAATATATATAAAGAGGGCTTACACTTTAAGGTAGAATATTATTGAGGTAGTTTTCTTGAAAAACAGACTATAAAAAGAAGGAAATCAATTATCTGCCACAACTAGTATGTCACTGAAATAGCCTTGAGTTTTGGCTTTGTATTACAGGCCAGAATGTATTCCCCTTTAAATACATGTATTTAGTCTGCTTGCACTGCTACAGTTGGTCCTCTGAAATTTATGAACTTTGAAATGCAATACTGAGTAGAGCAAGCAGAACAACAGAGGATTTCACTATTTCGACATATATATGTGTATTTAAGTCACTAATTCAGTCCTTTTGAGGATGTTTGAGATAGTCTGTCACCAAAATATCAAGTATCATATTGGTGATATAAGAAATATCAGCGTTTGAATTCTTCATGTATATTTTTATTCCAGCAAGATAGCTGTGTGTGTGGGGAATGGGCTCTACAGATTATGAAATGTTGCTGCTGCTCTCCAGCTATCCATAATCTGATCCCTCAGAGAATATCAGCAACTGACTTATGGGTCTTCAGACATTTCTGGTTAATGACACTTCTGTATCTGACAGGACAATAACTAGACAGGTTTATCATTTTAAGATATGTCCATGTTTAAAAAGAATAATACTCATATTCTACTATCTTTCATCCTATCAGTTATAATATAAATGGGTTTCCTTTTGGTTTAAAAGATTTGGACTTAGACAGTGCTCAATCAGTCAAAAACTTTGGTTGAGTAAAATCCAGTCCTGTTTTGCAAGAGAAACACAACCTTTTTGCATCATCTATGTATACATTGAGAATTCATTGAGACAAAACTACTAGGTGGGTCACTAGACCTCAGCCAGACCAGTTTTTGAAAACGATACATGTGACAATTTTGTTCTGCATAAGAAATCTTCTCTAGTGGTAAAGACAGCACAGTTACAAAAGTGTATCTAGCGATTTTCAATATTTTTTTTTAATAGAAGATAAGCAGAGTATAAGCAAATGTTCAGGTTAAGCCATGGACCCTACAGCAGTAGGTCTAACAATAAATGACTATGCACTTTGGAACTTGCAACTTGTATGTTGTATGGTACATTTTCCAAACAGGACTAGACATTGTAAATTAATTTATAATTCTGTAATTCAGCTGAATTTATTATAACGGGTATATATGTTATTGTATCTGTTACTTTTTAAGTTGCTACAAATGCCTTGATTTTGTGGAATATTTTTTCATGGACATAGAAAACTTTGCTTTTAATAAAGAGTATGCAGGTTTTTTCACAACATCCCATAATGGTGCTAGGGATTAACTATTGTGATCCCACTGTAACTGACAGCAGTAAAAAATTATCTGGGTATAAGCTACTTCATACAAGCAGCTCCTGATAAAACCAGCCACAAGCACTCAAGCATTAGCTAAATATTTTTCACTGAACAGAGAGGATTACATCTCATCATGTATTTGATTACCACATAAAATTTGCCCTTCAACTGTGTTTGATAACTAGTTTACAGAAGGCCTTTCTGCACTCTCTATTTGAATCAGCCCTATTTCTACCATCTTTTTTCTCTTGGACCAGATAATGACAATGGCCATAAAGCTCTACTTTACCAGTATCAGTGCTGCCTGTCTGATTACCTGACACCAAGTGCTGCTAGAACAAAAGAACTGAAATGTGCAGAAAACTTCATATGTTTTTGGCAGTATATCTGCTCTGATACACTCTGAGGAAAATACTTGATGAGTTCAAGGCTGTGCTGCAGCAAAATACTGCCATTTGCTATTCTGATAGCCTTGAAGATTTGTGTTAATTCCGTCCAAGTATATTGGTATGCCTTTAAAGGCAGAGAAATTAGCTCAGAGTTCTGTTCTAAATATAAAATTACGGAAGTACAGACAAACTAAAATAAACCTAAAAATATTTTTGGTCAAAATACTGTGAGAGGCAGAAGTGCAAAAATGAGGTAATTGATATAATTAAATATTGAGTGCAGCTGTTTATAATACCTGCTTGTGATTTTTTTGCCTCATTTAAATATGTAAGCTGATGGGTAACAATTGATGCCTTTTGGTGCTAACCTCTATGTTCTGGTGCTGAAGTTATACATTATTTTTTGTGGACAATGATTTTTGCTTCCAATATTACCATATATACTCCGGTGTTTGTGAGATCTTTTTCAGCTAAGCATATGATTTGCCACTGGGCCAGATTTACTTTCAGAGTTCCTTTTTTATGGTTGTTTTAGGTTGTAATGAGAGTTTTATGTGCATCAGAGAGGAAAATGTATTCCAGTTCAAAACCAAGATAAGCAGCACCCTCCCCTCATTACAACAGTGAAGAGCTTGTGGAGCAAATTATGGAAAGAGTAAGACCTCTGGCAGTCACAACTTCATATTTATGCTGAGCAGGTTTTAATCGTCCCAAATCCTCTTTCTGGGGTAATAAATGATATCAGAAAATCTGTGCTTGACCTTGCACACTTATCCTGGGGATCTCTTCTCTGAGAGCAGTTTGTTCACTTCTGAACTTGATATGAGCTGGATCAGGCTTCAGTGAAAACCATGTGAGGTTTAACATAACTTTTGCAAGACTGAGAAAGTTGGATTCCGTAACAGCTTTATGGACAGCACAATTAGACTTCATGTGCCATCCCCCATCAAACTGGGAAATACCGTGGGGCTCTGAAAGAGAAAACATCCCAAAGCAAAAGTGCTCTATACCATAACTGGGATCTAGCGGAAAGAGGCAAATCTGTATCCATATCTCATGCCTACAGATAGATGGATCGATAAATAGGCAGAGATCTCTATTGTCTTATCTTCTAGGACCAGGTTGTAAGCATGGCTGCCCTCTTGTGGTTAAAAATGCCGATATTGGTTTGATTTCATAGGAATCCAATAATTTTTGTGAAATTAAAAAATAGAAAATTCATATGCTCTGGTTGTGAGATCATAATTGTTCTAATGATCTCGAAGTCCACAAAACTTCCCATTTGGATTCATAGGGAGAACACTGGACTTCTGTCAATAATAGCCTGAAATAAACACAGCCTTCTCAAACTGCTTTCTTTCAATATAATATAAATGGAAAATAAAGAAAAAGTATAGCAATTGCCCATCTGGTTAACTCAACAGATGGTCAACAGCCCATCTTATTAGCTCAATACAATAAAGTAAAATAAAATTAAAATTAAAACTTTACTATTGGTAATTTCAAGGCTTTCTTTTTGATTAATTTACCAGGTTTCCCTCAGGATATCATTATTTTCTGTTAGAGAAATATTTTTCTTATCCTGCAAGGCAATGAATTTTGAAATTTACACAAGTCAGTGGAATAAATATAAACTTTTGATAGTTATGCCCACTCTGCTGAGCTCTCCTGTGTGTGGAGTGCGAGAAAACCAGACAAAAACGGTTGAAATTCAGCATTATCTCCTTATCTCCTGCCAAAAGACAAAATTCAGAGTGGAGTAAGATTTTGAAACTTCATTGTTTGGTAATCAGGTTGTAAATTCCTCAGAAATCCCTCAAACTGACAATCTGTATAAATTATGTTTGGATTGTTTTGGGTTTGTTTGGGGTTTTTTTGTTTGCTTTTTTATTTTTTCAGCAGAAGAGAGAGTATCCCTCAGGTTATATGTTTAGCTCACAATAGCAATTGCTACTCAAATCACTGGGCTATTCATCCTGCTGCGAACTTGCTACAGTTTTAATAGATCATCATGCAAGTCAGGAAGTACCGTAGATGCAATATGTAAGGTAATAAACTTTTTCCTTAAGAGTGAATGGTAATATTGGAATCTAATAGCTCTGTGGAGTTCAACTGCTTTCTTCCACATAGGGTGCTCCTACGTAATTGAAATGGTGCTTAAAGGCAGGGTTCGTTTAAGAAGCAAACCATCTACAGCTGCTTTTTTTTTTTCCATATGCAAACAAGGAAAGATTTCTCTGAGGACTGAAGATGTTGAGGATTGGAAAAAGATGTTCCCATGCTTCCTATGTGAGCCCAAGCCAAAAAAAAAGAATTGTTAATGTTCATTCAGTGAAATGTCCTTTTCTCTCCCTCTTATTATATATTGTCATAATTTTTTAGGTTTTTCTGATAATTGTGTGGGTGGGGTTGTATCTGGTTTCTCAGAGAAGAAAGCTTGTTGTGTAACACATTTTGCAGTGAACTTGTCAGTATAACATTTCTTTCATATTGTCATATGATGCTATACATGTTATACCCGAGATATAAATTTGTATCCCTGTTTCAACTTCTAATGTTATGAAACTATAAAGAAATGTACATCAGTTTGATCTATTTTGTCACATCTATGCATTTAAATAAATATGCAAAATTATCAGTATTTACACTTGATGTTCTTTTGATTTCTTCTGTTGATTTGTTCCCTGAAGTAAACAAGTTTTTGGGGAGATAGTAAAGGACGTATCCAAACTTAATTAAAATCAGTTTGAATATATTTACATAAGAGCATATGTTTTGCACCTGAGCTCCATTATGTACTTGAAATCTGTCTTTATGTGTCCACCTATATGGGTAGGAGACTATCTTTTAGTATTGAGAGCCTGAACTCTCTATCAGAATTAGTGTTCAGGGGATGTTTTCTTATATGCTTCTGGCCAAGAAGAAAAATCTGAACTGTGACCAAAGGAAATATCCACAGAAAATTAAGAAGGTGCCATTGTCAGTTTGGCCTTTTCTGGAACGACACATATTGTAGTCAGAAAAATAGTAATTCTTAACTACCTGAGTTATTTTATACATCATTAATTTACAGATACAGCTTGAAGGGCACAATCTCACATAAAATGAGAAAGAAGGAAGAGCAGATTCTTTCAGAATGCCACAGTATATTTTTTCTCTCTTTTTTTGATGTTGTTATATGCTTTTTATCATAGAATTACAGAATCACAGGGTGGTTAGGGTTGAAAAGGACCTAAAGATCATCTAGTTCCATCTCTGTGTGATGTAGAAGTTCACTGAAATATGGGATTAATATTATGTGTAATTGTGAATAAATACAACCCAAGCTGTTGCCACTCTCTGGGCAATTGTAATAGGATTATGTCAGATGTCAGAAGCTGACCAACATTGTTCAGTTTTGGTGATTGTCTTTACCTGATCTGAGCCCAGTACTGTTTGGACTACAGAAAAAAAATAGCAGTTATGCCTAATGTCTTCTGGATGGACTTGATTTGGTTTCTTTTTCTCTCTTCCTGTCTTGCTTTTCTTCCATCTTTCCCTTGACCTATGAATTGGGGTGCTGGTTTTGGGAAGGAAATGCTAAGGCATATCAACCCACTGTATTGTTTTTAATTTTCTCTCTGTTACCCTTTTATCCAGATCTAAAGCTGAAACAGAACTAACCACTGAAGATTTTCACTTGTGTCCTATCTCAGTCTCTCAATTTTCTAATCCTGATTTCTATCAAGCCTTCACACCTGGGTTTTTCACCTACAGAACCCAAGACATGGAGAAGCTGATGTGTGTGTAACTCTCACCCTAATATGGAGAGTAGATTTAATTGGGGTGTGTGATCTCATGTGAGGAAACTTGAAATCAGTAGCTGAATCCGCAGTTCAGACATACCATGCTTTAAACTGTGACTTCAACAGAAGGAATCACATCACTGGTGTCAGCAGGAAGCAAGTCCATATGCTATAGGAGCACCATGGTTTGCAATGCCTTTATGTTATTGCACACTAGTTATTACCAGACTTAGAATGTCTCATACAAACCAAGAGATTCAGGGTTTTTCTGGTTTCCTTGTTTTGTTTGTTTTGTTTTGATTTTGGTTTTCAGAAAATATCTACCATGCCAACAGGGTATATGTCCTCAGGGTGACAATCCACAGATAGTCAATGTGGCACCCCAGCCATTTGCAAGCTTGATGACAAACAAACAGCTTCCTTCTCAAAAAATCAGTGCCTGAGAATCCAGTTACCAATTTTTTGGGTTTGGCTTAATCTCTAATTTCCCGGTTCCCTAGTGACTGATTTTGATATTATAGACATTAATCTGGTATTCTCTTTTTTTTTTTTTTACTTTTTTTTTTTTTTTTCTTTCATAAGGCAATAACCTGACAATTACACTGTCATCCAGGCAACTTATTCCTGTGTCTTTAACATAGTCCCTTATGTCTGACTGGGGGACCATTGAAGTAGCTGCATTCCTTACACATGACAGGCCTTTACGGCAACATCATGTAATGGAAAATGACATAAAGAGTTCTCCTTGACAGATAATAGAAACTGAGATATATTTTCTCAACTTGGCATTGGTTATAGCTTTGTTTACTTTCTGTGGGTTTTCATCTTGTGCATTAGCTCCATCATTTTGAATCCTCTTTTCATCTGATGCACGACAGGTTTATTTGATTTTGTCTGTGAAATCTAGCACTGGACTTGCTCCACTGCATTTTTTTTGTCAAAATAAAGCTTAAAATTATGTCTGAAAGCCCAAAGCTCTCTGAGGTCTTGCTCAATTTGCAGTCCATACATCTATGGTACAACCTTAGAGTGCTGCTTTGCAGACTTTTGTAGGCATTGGCTACTGTGAGTTGATGGCAGTTTCAACTAATAAGGACCTTGCATAATGATGCAAGATTTTTCTGCCCATATCACATCCAAAGTTTCCTCTGTAACTGAATGTATTGAAATTTACTTTTATTAGCAACCAGGGCATATGAGTTTACTCTTGACCCTAATGTTTTACTGGAATGTAAAACAGAGCACAGAGAGGGATATGCTAATATCCATGTAGGTAGTGAATACAAAATTTGCATTATTCAAGCCCCCTTTTATCTTCTCTAAACTTTTAATATCCCTATGTCTGTTTAGGTACAGCAGGACACTTGCCTTGTTTAATTATGTAGAATTTAATTGAGGCACCATTTTTTCTGCATCAGTCTTTCAAGAGTCTTTGTATTTCCTCCTTGTTTGCTGGATCAAGGGTGCTGATAAATTTTGATACTTACAAATACTTACAGTGATCTACTTGCGTATCTTGCCGTATAAACTTCTCCTCATGTTTACTGTTTTCATTACACAACTGGTGTTTTTACTTTTTTAGTTTTTCTCAAACTCTCCAACTTCCTATAGCTGCATGAGCTTCTTCACTCCTCCTCAGCAGAAAGTCACTTTCTGTTTAGCTTGCTGTATACAACCAACATTTTTTATTTTCCAGCAAAAAGCATATGTGCCAAGCACAACTGAGATGGCAGTCTTCAAAAAAACAGTGTCTCCCTATGGGTGTGTTGAATATGCACAGACATGTGGTCTTTTTTCCTATGGGTAATGCCAGAATCCTGCTGGTATATCAGACATGGAAAAATATTTGGCATTAGCCATCTTCTCAAGGATTTTTCCCTTCACAGATAGTGGAAAATATTCCTCTTTTACATATCTGTTTGATTATTTTGAGTATGTCCAGAAGTAAAAATAAGCACACTCATTTTCAGTGAGTGAATCTATTTTACGTTCTTGTAACACCAGTGTAGTCACCTGGAGCTCTATAGCAATATGTAATGCAGTGAGCTGGGAGTGAGAGATGCTCCAAAAGTGGCTCAGAACCAGATGATGTCTTTGGCAGTCTTAGAACACTTTTATTTCTTTGTTGAACAAGTCCACACGGGCCCTGCAGTTGGATCTCCTGATGGTGTTGTGACATTTACATCTCCAGAGCCTGTTTCACTTCCTTCCACAGACAAATCATGAAACTTTCTCACCAAAGTAGCCTTGATGGTTGTATGACAAAGCTCCAGCAAAAGGTCTGAATGTAATACCTTTCAAAATGTATCACAATCATAGAGCCAGAGGTGGAATACATCTGTTTCATTGCTGGTGCCCTATCTAGTACCTTTTGAATCTCAGTTTATGGAGAAGACACTTGTCATGGGTATCCAGATTGTGACACAGCCTGGCTGGATGGTTGTTATGGGTTCAGCAGCAGCAGTCATTTTTCCCCTTTAAGTAGTAGCTGGTGCAGCACTGTGTTTTGGATTTTCAGCTTG
>JASSUY010012945.1:11479-48505 GCA_032466535.1 Forpus xanthops | reverse complement strand
AGGCGGCGCCCCCTGGCGGCGGCTGCCGGGCGCGGCCGGTCACGTGGGGCGCTCGGGGCCTGCTGCCGCCGCCGCTTCCCCCAGTCAGAGCGGAGCGAGCCGAGGCACAGACGAAGAAACAAGATGGCGGCCGGTGGCGATCCGGAGCGGGACGCCGGCAATTCGGATTGAGCCCTCGGCCCTCACGGCTCGGCGGCCCCCCTCCCCGGCTCGGATCCCTCGCAGGGGGGGGAGCTTCCCTGTAGCCGCCTGTCCGGACTCCGAGCGCCCTCCCGAGCCTTCCTTTCCCCTCCCTTCCCCCTCTCGGCCAGCGCCCAGAGATGCGGGGCCGGCGAGGCAGGCCGCCCAAGCAGCAGCAGCCGGCGGCGGCCACCGCTCAGGCGAGCTCCCCGGCTCCGCCCGCCCCGGCGGGCCCCATCGGGGGGCTGAGGTCCCGCCAGCGGGGCAGCAGCCGTGGCAGGTGGGCGACCTCGGCCCAGGCGGAGACGGCGGGGCCCAAGCAGAAGGGAACCGCAGCTGCCCAGGCCTCTTCCCCCGCCACCGCCTCCCCCAGGGGGGGCAGCAAGAGGAAGGGAGGCAGCGGCAGCAGCAGCACCCCTGGTGGGGGAGGCAGCAGCGGTAAGGGTAGGGGCAGGGCTGGGGCTGGAGGAGCAGGGGGAGGAGGCGGAGGAGGCAGCTGCAACAGCCAAGGCAGGGCTGCCTCGTCCAGGAGGAGCATCAGCAAAGTGGTGTACGATGATCATGAGAGCGAAGAGGAGGAGGAGAGCATGGTGTCCGAGGAGGAAGAGGAGGCAGACCCCGAGGATAACCAGGACTCTGAGGAGGAAGAGGAGGAGGAGATAATGGAGGAAGAGGACGACGACGACTCTGACTACCCTGAAGAGATGGAGGATGAAGACGATGCCAGTTATTGCACTGAGAGCAGCTTCAGGAGCCACAGCACCTACAGCAGCACCCCAGGTAGAGAGTCAGTGGGATGAACTAAAACAAGTCGAGGGCACCCCACATGCTCCCTCTAGGTTTGCAAATACAGTCCGCACGCATTCTTCCTCCCATGCGTGTGTGTAAGAGATGCCTGCAAGCACTCATAGGGAGAGGGGTATGCAAATTAACGACTGGCAACCCCACGGATGCAGGGAACACTAGAAGATGCTTACAAACACATGCACTGGGAGGAGGGAGGGTATGCCGTAAGGAGGGAATGCTGCAACAAGGGGATGCTTTGCAAATATGCGTGGAAATTCTGGTGACTGCAGAAATGCATGATACACCAGAACGCGCTGCAAACAGTGTCAAAAGTGTATGGAGCATTCACTTAAAAACAAGGGGAAGGAGATGCATGGCTTGCAAAGAGGAAATGCAGGAAAGGATGGCTTGTGCTTGCAAATGTAACTTGATTTTAAAAGGAGAGGAAGCACATGCAACTTGAAGTGGTCTAAAAAAAAAAAAAACAAAACCAAAAACCATAAGCACTGAAAATTTTCAGGCTCTTGAAGTCAGAGGTCTGACTGGATCCAGCATTTACTGGCTTTAAGACAAAACTTGCTTTCCAAGGAGGGAAATGAGGTGCATTGTTCAAAATGGAGATTGCATTGTTATAGTTTGGGGAAAAGTGCATAGGGCCTCATTGCAAGGGTGCAAACCTAGTTTTAGTTAAACACAAAGATTGAAAGGTGGAGGTTTGGGTCAGAAGTCTTGGTGTTAAATACTGCATTTATCTTAAGATGTGGCAATCTTTAAAACTCATAGTGGTGTTAGAACTCCTTAAACATCATTGTGATTATTTTATTTATTTATTTTTTTTTTATCTCTAGTGGAAAATTTGGGCTCGGATTTTTAAGGCCTATACTTCTGTTTGTGCTTAATTAGTTCTTAACCATGTGGATTTCAAGCTTCAAATATTCTTGTATCTAAACTTAAGCACTTTAGGTTTACTTAAATTCATTCCAGAATGGAGTTCAAGCTTAGGAATTATTTAGATTTGTTTGGTTCTTGTTAGAGTCTCTGAACCAGGAGAGTACTTAAACTCAGGGATAACCCAGGAGTGTTTCTGAATTGGGCTACAGCGTCACAGATGCTGCTGTTGTACAAGTACTTGACCAATTTGAAAGGAGGGAGGAACAGGTTGTTGGTGTAAATGCACTGTGTCTTAATTAAAAAAGGAGTGTAGTTCAGAGTAGTTAGCTGACTTTATAAAGGGGAAGTACTGGCTACTGTGTCATTTGTTTTTATTTTGGTGATTTAATGGTATCAGCTCATTACATGACTTCATAATAGTCCTTAAAAATCTGTGTGTCTGTCTAACATGTATATATTTATATCCATATGCTCAGGAACCTAAATGAATCAAAACAGGTACATACAATACTAAATTAATTTGATTTAGAGGTAATTTTGAAGTTGTTAGTTTACCTGTTGCAGCGATGAACTGCTATCACATTTATATTTTTTGAATATTTATTACATTAAAGATTCAGGTCTGGCTTCACAGAAGGAAAAAAGCTTTCCATCACTCTCATGACTTTAACTCTTTATTTTCTTCTTACTTGTGTTAATTTCGATTTTTAGCATTTTTTGGGGGATTGCTTTTGTCAGGGAAAGAATATTTTTATTGCTTTAATTAGCCTGGTCAGGAAAGTATTTTTTACATGAGCATCCAGGTTTAAAATGAGTTCCACAGAGTATGGGTGTATTCAATTTTTGAAATGTACTCAAGAGTTTTGGCAAATAAGATACTTCTGTGTGTGTTGTTATACAAGCATAGACAGGTTTTGTGCAGTATTGAGGTGTATCAGAAACCATTTTGATAATTTGTGTTTATTTCTCACATGGTCAGGGTAACTTCAGTTAACTTTTATAAGGTGAAGCTGAAGTAATCATTTTCATCCTTATGTGCTTTTTTTGGGTAGTTGTATTGAGTGCTTGATAGTTAAACCGTCTATGTTGTTATTTTGGCAACTTACTGGGAGTTCTCATTAGCACAGTACTTGCCTAAAGGTCTTCCTCCTCCTTCCCTCTCTCCCAGAAATGCTATTGCCTTGTTGCGAAGGAAGTGCAAAACTTTTTCATTCAATCAGCTCAGCCTCTGCCTTCTTTCTGCTGAACACCTAAACTGTGAGTGGTGCTACACAGTTGTGGCACTAACTGAAATCTTAGTCTTATCCAGAAAGAGATACTTGAATTAGAACAGCATTAATAGGCGAGTAAGTTTCACCTAACCTCAGTATGTCTTTATCTGACAGTGGTCAGTGCAGAGAAGAGTGCTAAGATTAGGGCATGCATACAGCAGTCTGTCTTTAAAGTTCTCCATTGGGCTCCAGTGCTCTTTGATTCAGGTGCATGCTGAGCCAGAACTGGTCTTTACCTATGTTTACGTACACAGGGTTTTCTTTCATATATTTGTCATCAAACCAGACAAGTTGTACTACACAGTGGCAAAGTTCCTGTGGTTAACTGGAGAGCTTGAAGGATTGCCTTCTCCAAACTGGCCCTAAACAGAGTCATGCAGTGCCCACTAAGTTTTTTCTGCTTGAAATGATGATGAATGATTATTCTCTACTTAGCTTCCCTAACCATGTGCAGCCTGAATTGCTGCCACTTGCAGGCTGTAGTCTTAGGGGCTGAAGAGATTATTTTTTGAGAGCAGAGTATTGAAAAATTGCAATTCCAATCAAACTCTCCTATCAAAGAAGATTTTACACATAAATCACATCCACTTAAATGAGTGACAGACTTTTTACAGTTTTTCCCAACTTACATTGAACAATGAATTGAAATGTCATAGAATCATAGAATCGTTATGGTTGGAAAGGACCTTAGGATCATCTAGTTACAGCCCCCCTGAAATATCACAGTGCGATGTCTATAGCCAAGAA
The DNA here is from genome assembly GCA_032466535.1 of Forpus xanthops. Lineage (NCBI taxonomy): Eukaryota > Metazoa > Chordata > Aves > Psittaciformes > Psittacidae > Forpus > Forpus xanthops. Next base: position 44,630 of record JASSUY010012945.1, on the reverse strand, counting down.
AGGCTCAATTTTTGTGCTTTGCTGGGGAGTTTATGATATATCTTGAACTTGAATCTAGGAGTACTTTTTTACTGTATTATTAAAGTATTTAAAGAAGCAAAATCCTAGGAATGGTAAAACACCTTTGATATAATGCTTAATAATGGTACAGTAAAAGCTTATTGTGTGAATGCGTATGACATTTATCATTGCTTTTTCTTCTGCTGGACAGACTTTTGGTAGAGGGGCTGTATATGTGTAATGTCCCTCCTCTCTTATCCATTTGTATTCCCAGAAGGTAGATGTACTTTTAGAATAGCTGTCTTACGTATCTTGTATCACTAAATATTTTTGCCATTACCTGTCCACTGCAAGCTCTACTTTAGGCTTGTCACAGTTACATGTATTAAGTATTTTCCATATGCTGCAGCATTTTAAAAGGACTTAATCAACATACCTGCAAGTCCTTCATTTTCTATTTCTTGATTTTCTTTGTCAAAAACCAGGAAAATTAGTTTTTGGAAGAGCTGTACATCTAGATTTTGGCTGAGATAATCATCAGTCTATCTAACAAGCAAATGCACAGCAGTAGAATTGTGAGCCAAAATATTTGTCTATAAATATATGATTTTTTTTAGATGGCTTTGGCTAGTCTGAGCATTTACACTGGTTGCCCATCACTTCTCTTAACCAGTTACTTCACTAGTGGGCTTTTGTTTTCATTGTGAATGTATTTAACTGGAAACGAGGTACTGTGTTTTGTGTGTCTAGTAGTTTTATATCTTAACCTGTTTTCGAGCTCTTGAAGGATGGTTTAAGTGGAAACATTTAGATAGAACACTAAGATATGCAGCCTCTTTTGTCTGTCATGTGAGAAGATTTACCAGCCTCCCAACCGTCTTACCTAGGATACCCTGTTCTCTAAATCTACCATGCTCTTATTCTACCATTTAGTAATCTGATTTTGCTCCAGAGGAACTATCATCAGTTCATCATGCCAGTCATGAAAAACGTAGAAGAGTCCTAGCAAAGAAATGGTGTAGAAGAAGTAAATTGCTGGCTGATTCTGTTGTATTGACATGTAAATATCCGGTCTGTTTAAGAGTTTTTATCACTTTAGTCATCTTTCTAAGACGCTCTGTGTAGCAATTACCATGCCATTATAAAAGCTTGTATGTTGTGAAAGGTAGAATATCTTGATGGGTTTATTGTGCAAACTTTGTAGGTCTGCAGTAAAATTCCATAGCTGACTGTTGTATTGCCTTGAACCTGGTGTAAGGTGAATTGATGTGGATTTTAGTAGACTGGGGCTGTCTCTCAGAGCTTTCTAACTTCTGAAATTAGTTACAACTTATCCTGAGTGTCTCCCAACTAAGGAATTATCTGTCAGAATGTTCCTGAAGATTGTTATGTTAGTGCTACCTTTTTTCCTCCTGGGCTGTAGGCACAGAAGAGTTGTTCTTCCAGGTACTTCTCAGAATGCCAGTGTGGGATCTTATCTCCTTCTTGTCTCACACTAGTTATCCGAATGTTAAAATGATGCCTTAGAATATAGGGAGGGTTATGTTCCTGGCTCCTACAGAGAGTGTACTGATGGCCATGATGCTGAGAACTTAAACTCTTAATGTTAAATTAATTTAGAAGTGTAATAAAGCCAGATGTACGAAGTGAAAAATAAACAGCCAAAACTTTTAAGGTTTTCAAACAGTTGTTAAAGAACATGAAGACCTGGTTTTGTACAGTGCAAGAGTAGTCAAACTTAGGAGCATGTGTTGAGAGTTTCTGGGATGTGGGTGCTCTCAGGTTCTAGTCTAGTAACCAGTTATTTTTTCATTTTTCCTTCAACTTCCAAAGTGGTTTTGGTACTTGGAAAGGCTTATTATTAATGTCAGGTTAGGTTTTATCTGCTTATTTGGTTTACAGTTGTTTTTCTTTTTACTTTTCCGGGCAAAATAAATCAATTTGGGCTAGGTATAGCTGCACTGAGAAGTGTCTACAAATGCATCTTATTATTTCAGAAGTGAATATTAGAAACATGTTGATTGTCATGTTGGCTTTTTTAAAAGGCAAAAGAAGTGTTTTGTGTAAGTCAAGCCCTTTAATTTTGTCCTATCCCAAGAAAAAGATTTAGATTTTTCAGGTTTGGTACTGCTTTTCATAATATATTCTTATTTCATGTTAAACTGATTCATTTTATTGCTTTTTCTTCTTTGGGGTAAGCTGAACAAATGTTCTCCCAAGAGGCTGGCTTTTAATTAAGGAACCAGTTTGGGTATTGCTGTAGCAAGCAAGTAGCTGTATCTAGTTCATGCATTCTGCTGTGAGGGGGAAAAGAAAAACACACATAAAAAAGTTCTCTAATGTATTTTCATCAACTAGTTTCAGTTTTATCAGTGATATCTGACAAGAACTTGTTTGTTGCTGTACATTCTTGTTTGAGTCTTGCCTGGTGAGGATTTAGCAATTTGGGACAGCAAATGTCTGATTCTTGTATATTTATTAAAACCAAACAAAAATAGGAGAGTCTTAGTGAGTTTAGGAGAGTGGTTAAAGAGAGATTTCCAGAAGGAAGGAAAACCTGGGAGAGGGCAACCTCTGTAAGGAGTACTCATGCTTCCAGGACATCATATAATTGCCAATTGGTCTTTGAGAAGTTTCTGTAGTGACTCATGAACTGGAAAACAAAACCAACCCACTTCTGATTTACTAATGGTGGACCTCTGTGTTAGTGTAGTTTGACTTGATGGACTTGAAACCAAAAATTAATCTCTTTTGGGAGGAAATGTTGAGTTTTTTCACTTGCTGGGGTCAGTTTTATGGAGTTTGCCTGCTGAGGATTTATACTAAAATCCCCCCTCCTGTGGCAGATAACCAAAATACCTGAAACTCCTTGGTCTATCTTTTCCCTTCCCTATACACTACTAACTTTATCTTCTCCACTGCAGCTGTGAACAGGAGCTCTAAACTGTAGTCTTAGAGTCCAGATGCTGAGAAATCATAAGGAAGGGAAAGTTTTTAGAGAAGAGAAATAAGACCAGTTGTGAGCTTTCTAATCAAGAAATGCTGGAGCCAGTGTTTATTTTTCAGGTCATACCAGTACAACTACAACTGTCTCCCTGTTTAAACAAGACAGTGGTTCTGGCAGAGTATTTATTATGTAAGACCTCCATCCACCAGTCCATTACTTGAAATATATTGGGCTGAAAGGCTGTGTTTACTAGCACTGTACATCTGGAGTACAGGGATATGTAATACAAGTGAGAGAAGACAAAACTCGACTTTTGTCCTTTCTGTTTGACTACATGTGTATGGTAATGAGCATACAACTAAAGCACAAAGCATGAAATTCATATTTAGTCATGGTATAACCTTTTCTGTATTCTGGGCAGTTACGTAAATAGTTATTTTAGATACTCTGTTTTAAAACTAAACCACATAAGTGTGTAGTTTTAAAATTAAATCTACATAAACAAGAAGGTATTAAAGATGGTTAAAATGTTTTTAAGTTCCATATTCTCCTGTGCTAAAGAGTTAAAGAATGGGTGTGACTTTCCACTTTCTTCTTTCAGTCTGTCAGTGAAAATGATGACAAGCTTTTTCGTCCTTTTATACTCTGTTTTTAAATTTTGAGAGGGCCAGCATAGGGACTGGATAGGTTGAATAGATGGGAATTAAAAAGGAAGAAAAGGGTTGTTTTTTTTTGGAGTGCTTCAGTAAATTCTGGGTTTGGGTGCTCAGACTCTTACTTCAGTAACTTTATTGCAAATATCATAAGTGTGTTGCTTAAATATTTGTAATATAAATTACTTTAATAGATTATAGTAAGTGTAGACTGTAATTATCAATATCCATAATTAAATGTGCCATGTGAATAAAATTGTTTACTCTTTAATCTTAATTACAGGCAGCTCTTCAACTGGAGAATTCAAAGTAGGGACAGGCAGCCATTGCGGACTTCATCACTTTTGGAGACAACTAGTGAAGGAATGTGATTTAAAAGAAGTTTATGCTAGGTAGAAGTATAATGAGATGCTTAAGATGATTTGGATCCTGTAAATAGTCCAATTGTGGCAGCAGGAGGCTATTGGCAGATGAGTTTCTCCTTCCAGATAAAGCTATGAAATTTGAATGGTGTAGAAGTGGACTTTTTTTTTCTTTGTAATGGCTCAACCCTGAAGGTGGAATTTGATTCAGGGATTTAGTTAATATGCAGACACGATCTTAGATGTATATAGTTCACATGTAATAAAGCTAGAGTCCATTTGGGGAATCTTCACTGTGTAAATTGACTTTGTTTAATTGACAGTAGGTACATCTAGATTCAGTTTGAAGTCTAATCAGATGGTGGTGTTTAAGGGTGAAGTACCTGCTGCTGGAACACTTGCTCTGGAATCCTCTTAATGTTATTTTGGTTTAGACAAAGTAGTACAGAAATAGTTTTTTTTTTTTACTTTAAACAAAAAAACCCTGCTGCTATGAGATTTCCACAAATGGGAAATTGGCCAGGGCACACCATAAAAATGATTTATCTAAAGTTATTTAAGCTATAACAACAGAAAGTAATGGCGGTAGGTGATACAGTAATACAAAGTTAAGAAAGAGCCACAATGTAACTGTTGCCTCCTCAGTGTGGTCATTGCGCTAACTTTGTTTCACTTCTGTGTATTGTTTTAAGTGCATATTAAGGTATTTGGTATGGTTTTGGTTTGGAGGGTGAGTGTGTTTGCCAGTGAATACCAGATTCCAGCATTGGATGTATTGCTTTGGGGAGAGGAGAAGATTTTCCTTGAAAGTGAAAAGCTTGCAAAGTTGGGTACGTTTATTGTAGGAAAACTGGTTTTCAGAATTTGAGGGTGTGTATGAAGAGCAGTTGGGTAAACATGACCTGTGAGCTTCAAAAACCTTCACAGAACTTCAGACTGCTGCTGAGTAGCATGAGCTGTGCGGGTTGTCAGCACACTGCAGATAACTGGCAATGAGGAAATTGTTATCAGAATCACAAGGAGGACTGGAGTCCTTATTTGGAATTCCAAGCCTTCTTTCTTAGCTGTCTGGGCTGGTTGTGAGGGAGAAGGTTATCCACCCAGCCAGCAGAATCCGACCATTTCAGCCCAAAACAGAGACCATAGGAGTTTGTCATCGTTATGTCATGTTCCATTGGTCCACACTTGTAATTTAAGTTCAACAGCCACTTAGAATACTTCAGATTTTATGAGGACCTTGGCAGCGAACGTTCATATTTTTCACTGGAGATTACACTGCTTAGTTTTGTTGGTTTGGGGCTTTGAGTTTGTTTTTTAGAGTTATTTGGAGTGTTTCTTGAGATTGCACTTGATGCATTGAACAGGGATATGTTTAAGCACAAATTAGCTTGTGAATTTCCAAATCACACTTTGTGATTCTCTTCTTGGCTTCAAGTTCTGTTCAAATTGGATACATCAAAAATCAAATTGAAAGTGAAATTTGAAATAAACATAGATTTTCAATACCTTGCCACCGAGCCACTCAAGGAAATAAGTCTGGGTACCATTTCTTACATCTTTGAATACTTTCTTTGTTTAGCTCTGGAAAATGGATTACACGCAGTGCAGAATTGTTCAAAACAGTTCGGTGTCCAAAACGAGAAATTATTTGAGCTCTTGAAATGTGGTGTGTGATTTACAGTATGGGTTGGCAGTGTTGAGTGGTACGATACAGTAACTGCGCTGCGTACCATGAGGTTGCTTACCATGTCCACAGAGCAATGGACAAAGGAGCATACATTTTATAATGCAATATGGTTTTTCTTATTGTCTAAACTGTCTTTACAATTACTTCAGAAATTCCTGTTCTGAATATTAAAGCAAACATGAAAATATGTGAATTGATTTAAATAGAAGATGAAGAGTGGTGTGAATAATGCAACCACACTTTTGCATTGTATTTGCACCAAAAATCAGTATGATGGTGGTATGACAATCTTTGTGTCCCAGTAACACATTTATTCTAGACCTCTAACTGTACCAATATGCTTCCTCTGTAAGATGAGATGTTAGAGGGCATAAACTTTTTCAGAAAATGTTAGGAATGCCTGTTTTAAGGTTCCTTTTTGTGCTTCTCCTGTTAATTTGATGTAAGAAATATATCAGTGTTTCTCTCTTATGAAAGAGACATCAACAAAGATGGTAGTCAGGTTTTTGTTTGGTGTTTCTTTCAGTGGAGGATAAAAGCAGTGCAGTACAATAGTAATTTTGTTCTTGGAGTAGGAAATCTCAACAAATGAAAGGAAATAATGAGTCTTTGCTTCTTTGACCAGTGTTCCTTCATTCTAGCTTAGCTTTACTGAGGGGGTTTGTCGCTTCAGATTAATTTAGGTAAACCAGTGTTATCATTCTTGCTGCATGCTTTCTTGAAAGGCTGTTTCTTTCATGGCTTTACTGAGTGACTGACATGTTTTTCTGCTGCAATGGCAAACACTGAAGGAAATACTGATTTATAGCTCTGCCACTTTCTGTGATATTTGGACTCTGTGAAGACCATCAGTGTTTTCAGAATATCTGTTTTGTGTTGCTGTTGTATTGTGCGATCACCTACTCGGACTGATCCTACACCATCCTGCAATACTTCAGGACCCTAATGTAGCTTAATCAGAGTGTGCAAGTGTGTGCTTTGCTTTGAGGTCTTTTAATTAAACCAACTCTGGTTTATACATATGTGATTTTTGGATCATGGTGATAGGAGAGTTGAGTTTAATCTAGATGCTTCTTGCTTTGTGTTTGGCTGTGAAACTCCTGTGGTTTTGTGTGTTTGCTGTGGTTAAACATTTTCCACTTATTTGTGTAATAGCCTCTTGGAAGACAGTCGTACAAGCATTCCTTCGTCTTCCACAGGCAGAACTCAAGCTTCACTGAACTTGGAAATTTATTTTTGTATGCAGATGATGTTGACCCATTAATTCTGTAATGGAAACATCTGGCAGATCATCTTTATATTGCTTTAGAGTGTCTAATTTGTTGTGTAAGTTTCGTTCTTTACAGTTTGAGAGGGAGAAACATATCTGGTGTCATCTTGCCCCTCTAGCTCAATGATTGATTTATTTATGTTCTGGAATCATTTGACAAACTGTCTATTATGTGTCAAGGTGTTTCTGAAAGGTAGCTTCTCTTTTTGGTAACTTTTTTCTTTCAATTTCAATGCATTAAAATTTCAGTGATGGTGTGTTTAGATTCAGCAGGATCTGTCTTAAGAGTATATGCTTGCTGTAGGAGGTCTTGCTCCCTATTAGACTTTATTTCCTGTATCTGTGGGAGTATTGGAGAGAGTTGGATGGGTTGAACAAATGCCCCAGAGAACCATTTCCTCTTCATGGTAACATCCAAGATGACTTGAAATTTGGGTTTAAAACAAGAAGATGGATTTATGATTAGTTTATGAGATTGCCTAAACTTGATTTTGTTGTTTGCTTTTTTTTTTATAAAGGAAGTAGGTTTAATGAGTGCATATTAATACTTTAACTGATAGCTGCAAAAACAGTTGCATGTACCTGGATACTTTATTTTGATAGAAGATTGAAATATTTCTTCTATCTGGTAGTACCATGTATAGGAGCTTTCCTCTTTTGTTTTCCCTTCTGCTTGGCATCAAAGATAGTGGAATTAAATGGAAGAAGGTGTAGCATCTTGTCTGAATTAATTATGCTCAGTATCTGTTCTTTTAGGTAGTGAAACAGCTCTTCAGGCAAGCTTTTTGTGTTAGGCTTCGTCCTTTCCTAAATCTTCCGCCTCCTCAGTCTGTGGAGATATCTCATGGCTTATTGAAGCATGTGGGGGGAGGTTTTTTGTGTGTTGTGTTTTGAAAGATTGGGAGTTCCTGAAGCATTTTCATATAATATCACATTTAACTTTTGTTTCTGGCTTGTAAGTATCCAGGGTAAATACTCTCATTAAAAGGTGGTGGAGAAAGTGATTTAGGTTCTGTTTTGTGTTCTAATTTGGTTGAAATTGATGTCCTATGACATCTGCTTGAAATAATCTTTCTCTGTGCTGTTGCTGGACAGGAGAATAGCTTGCAGGATTTAAATGCAAAATATCTATTGTTTGAAGCTTGATGCTTTAAGTTTAAAATCAAATTTCCAGGAAGGAATGAAAAATAAGTCATGCTGAGTAAAAATGAGGAAAAAATCTAAATATTTTGGCTGATGGAAACGTCTCTTTTAAGTAATTTAAACAATTAAAATTCTAGTTGTCATTTTAAAGCTTCATCAGATTACATGGGAAATGCAGCTGCTCTAAGTGTGTAAAGCAAAGCTTCAGATCGCTTGTGTATTTTGTTTTTATATTGTTAAAGTATAGAATTATTAGATGAATTATCACATTATGTAACTGAAGATGTGAATCCTTAATTTACCATGGTTTAGAAAGTTTGACACAGTCATTGCTCATGGATGTTTAAACACGTTGACCAGTGAATGGCAAAAGTCTCATTGTTGCTTTTTATTCCAGGTAGGAGAAGACAAAGAGTGCATCGTCCTCGTTCTCCAATATTGGAAGAAAAAGATATCCCACCCTTGGATTTTCCTAAATCCTCAGAGGACTTAATGGTGCCTAGTGAGCATATAATGAATGTTATTGCCATCTATGAGGTACTAAGGAACTTTGGCACTGTTTTACGCCTCTCTCCTTTTCGTTTTGAGGACTTCTGTGCTGCTCTGGTAAGTCAAGAGCAGTGCACACTTATGGCAGAGATGCATATAGTGCTTTTAAAAGCAGTTTTACGTGAAGAAGACACTTCAAATACTACCTTTGGACCTGCTGACCTCAAAGATAGCGTTAATTCCACTTTGTATTTCATAGATGGAATGACGTGGCCAGAGGTTCTGCGGGTATATTGTGAGAGTGACAAGGAATACCATCATGTTCTTCCTTACCAAGAGACTGAGGACTATCCTTATGGACCAGTAGAAAATAAAATCAAAGTTCTGCAGTTCTTAGTGGATCAGTTTCTTACAACAAACATTGCACGTGAAGAGTTAATGTCAGAAGGTGTTATTCAGTATGATGATCATTGTAGGGTTTGTCACAAACTTGGGGATTTGCTTTGCTGTGAAACTTGTTCAGCTGTGTACCATTTGGAGTGCGTGAAACCACCTCTAGAAGAGGTACCAGAAGACGAATGGCAGTGTGAGGTCTGCGTAGCACATAAGGTGCCTGGAGTAACAGACTGTGTTGCTGAAATCCAAAAAAATAAACCATACATTCGACATGAACCTATTGGATATGACAGGCATAGGCGAAAATATTGGTTCCTGAACAGAAGAATCATTATGTAAGTATAAAGGAATCAGTATTTTCTGAATAATGATATTGCATTGAATGCATTTTTAATATATCCTGTAAGTTGCTGTTGCCATCTTAAAATTGTTCTCTCATTAGATATGACCATTGCTTGCTGTTTTGCAAGGAAATTTCTAAGGACCATGCAATTAATCCATAGATTTTCTCCCAAAATAAGTATTCTCATAATCTGTTTATAAACAGGGGAAAACCCCCAGGGTCTCTGGCTTAATATTATTATGCCTAAAACACATGAATGTGAGGAGAAGAGAGTGAATTTTAATAAGAACTCTCCAGTTTTTGTAAAAGTTACTGAAAAGTAGTCTGTCTTTGTGATCACATGTATAGAATGCTAGTTTTGTATGCTTTCACTTGCTTAAATAGTGTTTGGCTGTTAGCTACTGGTACTGGTTTGATGGTGTGCCTTTGAAGCTAAGACTTTCAGAGCACTCAAATGTGTTCAGCATATTAAATATGTGAACACTTCTATAAATATAAACAAAGTCAAAACATTAAGAAATGCCTGTCTCAAAGTGATCTCCTTTGTACATTTAACACTTTCCTGTTACTGGTTGGCCTTGAGATACTGATGTGTTTCAAAACATTAATAATATTCAGACCCTTTTTAGTGAGGGTGTTGTGCCCTGATTTCACCTGAAAAGTTGAATCTAAAATTATAAAAATACTTCTGCATTTTTCACAGGAAAATAGCTAAAAACTGGGTGTTTTTTCTTATAAAAGCCTGTTCTTACGTAATTGTTGTTGTAGTGGCAGACAAACTGTGTTTAAGTGAAATCAGTAGTATTGTAGTTTTGGATAAATAAAGGTATTGTACTAGATTTCTTGAAATGCAGTTTTCCATTCAGTCTTATGGAGAATATAAGCCACCCCTGAGTATCTTAACAGGAATGCACACAAAATGTTTCATAGTGAATGTTAAGATATTAACCAGTGTCTTTAAAAGGGATTGTGATGACTGTTGATGGTATTACATCTTACAAACAAAATACTTCTAAGGACTCGTTTTAGTCTTTTAAAATATAGTGCTCTTTCTCTAATGGTCAATTTCTCTAATGGTGCTTTAAGTATTCATTATCCATGCTTTTTGTTCCCTCTGTGTTCTTTTACACTTGTAAAGAAAGAATCCATGTTGGATTATTTTTAGTTTCTCTGGGTTATAAATGCCACAGTAGTATCAAGTCATCTTTTAAAAGGTGCAGGGAATCTTTTCTACTCTTACCTTTTTTTTTTTTATACTCAATCATGTGCTCTACAATACGTGGTGTATCTTTTATGGTTCAGCAGCATGTGATGGTAAGCCTGAAGCCGTTGAAATCCTCCTTCTTCCATTCCCTCATTTTCTACCTTCCATTTCCAGCAAATGAGTTGGAAGTTTGATTTTTGCAAAAAGCTTGGTTGTGAAAGACGTGCAACCGATACTCTTTTTGTTCTAGTTACCTGTGTTTTAATGACTTACAGCGCATGATTTTTCTGTCTTGAACTCTTGAGGAAAAGGTTGTTTTAAAGATGGGGTTTTCCTCACTGCCCTACTGTACTGGCAGAGCAATTACATTGCCATTAGAAGTCTAGAAAGTAGCATTAAAAAAATCCAGTGTTGCTCAGGAGCTTCTTTGAAGATGAGTAGGCCCCCAGTATGTAGACAGGTTGGTAATCATTTTTGACTAAACTTGATCTATGAAACAATGTTTTTCTTGCTAATGAAGAAATATTTGATGCTCAGGAGGTTTTGATACAGGCAGTACTTCAACATATTTTAAACTAAACTAAATCATGGAGGTGCTTCTTGTCCCTTTGAAATCTGCATGTGTGAAAGCTCTTTGGCACGTTGGTAGTAATTTTAACTGCACTAGAAAAGATATCTTCAAAGGTTAAATGTATTTTTTTTTCCCAATAATTTGCATTCCTGCTAGGAATTCAGTGGGCAAAACACTTGCTCCAAGTTTATGGATTTAAGGTTTGTATCTCACTTGGGATTTTTTTCAAAGAGACATCAATATTCCATTTCAAATCAAAATAGATGAGAATTGTAAACAATACAGCAGAAGGAAAATTTTTATTGGATTTTCCATTTTACTGAGGTTTTGTTAGTGACCAAAATAGTTCAAAATGTAAATAGAAAAGTATGTTGGTGTTTATGAAGGCAAGAAATGCAGTTCAGCCATTGTTTCCTGATGTATTTTCCTATTCTTATGTTGCTCATCAAGGCTGAACTATTCTTCCCCTGCTAGTCCCTGTCCTTGCTGTCATTAGATGCCATGCTTTCTGTTAGTGTAAATGTGCCTGTGCTTGCTTCCAAAACAAGTTCTTCATGAAGTATGTGGTTTGAATTAAAAGATATTTCGAATCCTCCTGATGGTATTGGAAGAGAAAACAGATGGTCAGTTGTGCTGGTGGATCTGCAGCAGCAGCAGCTCTCTTTAACAGCAGTGTGGGATGTACAGAACCAACCAATTCCACTGGACTTTTCACAGGGCTTTGATGCATTTAATTATGCATAATTTAATTTATGCATAATGTGCCTTGAAGCTTCTTGCCAAAGCTGCTTCGTAAGGGCACAAAAGTATTTACTGCATAACTAAATTCCAGGGAAATATAACTCTAATAATTCACATAGGTGTTAAACTCTGATTAAACGCTGTACTTTCAGGTTTTAATGTCCTTTATATTGAGTAAGCATGCTGTATTGCAAACCCAACCATTTCCCACATATATGTATGTGTGTGTATATATATATATATATAAATTTTAAACTACACCTGTTTGGATAACAGGTTAATTTAAAGGATAGCTGCCAAATGCTAAAAGCTGAAATTAGTTGATATCAGATTTATTAAAATAAATAGAGTATATTCATCAATACCGTGGGATCAAATATATCAGAGGAGACTAATAGATCTAAAACTGATCCGCACAAACACTGATTTGAATCTTTGCCATGGGGGATTAGAGAACTGAAATCTTAAAATCTTGGATTTTACTGTGTTTCAGAGGGGGTTTTAGGGCTTTTTACTACTTTTCTCCTCATAAATGTTTTGCATGCCTCATACCACTGGTTTTCACGTATTTTAAAGGGTTTTGTAGATTTCTTCTTGATCACTGATACTTCTATTTCCATACTCATCACCTGCTGGGGGCAGTAAGCCTTGTTTAAGCCAACCATTGTGGGTCTGTTTCTGTTTTCCACCTCTTCTGTTTAACAAAGATGGGAAAGTGGACTCTGAGGATGTCTCCTCCCATTCATTCCCAGGAGCAAACAGCAAGGAGAAGAATTCATGAGTTTGTTTTGAGCTGTTGACAAACTTAGGATGATGTCTGTGGGTCTAGTGCCTTTATTTTGCTTGTAAAGGTTATTTCTGCAAGTGACATCAGTAAATTCAGGACTTTGATTTGCATTCTCCTTGTAAACTGCTGCAGTGTTCTAACAGGTTCTCTTTTTAGAAATACTGAGACACTTTGTCAGATGTTAATGAAAGCAGGTGAAGCGTCGTTTGGTTTTCACTTGGATAGCAGAAGACACAAATTGTTATTGCTTGGTTACATACATCTTCCTTGGTCAAAAGAACCAGTTTCAGCTTTTTGTCTGCAAGATTTGTTATGGCCTTTATATTCTTAGGGAGTCCTGCTTGATTTACACCTATTAATTAAAAAGGTTTTGGATCTTTGAGTAGGTTACTTTAAACAGGTGACTGCATGCTTGTGTCTAATTGTATCAGCATGGAATTCAGGAAGGGGTGTATCTACTTTTTATTACTTTACTTGAAAGTTTCTAGCATATTCTGTGTTGTCAGTTTTATCGGTCTTAAAACTTGCCTCGAAAGCCTGCCAATGAATAGTTTCTGGCAGTGCAGGAGGATGAAAGAGACAGGAAATGTTCATGTGATTCTTCTTTCCCTTACTTGGCCTCACTTGATGTATGTGACTCAACAGAGTCCCCTGGAGATGAAGTAGACCTGTTGGGCATCAAGTCTGGCTCCTCGGAGAAAAACAAGGGGAATCAGTCCTTGTGTAAACTTGCATCTTTCCGTCTTGTTTTTATGATAGCCTCTCAGAGGGTAAAAGTTATGTCCCTTCAGCCGATGGAAGAAGGTGTTCAGGGGAAGTTAGCCTAAGTATTTTAATCCTTAATCTAAATCTTAACCAGCTTTGCAGATGGATTGCACAGAATGATTTCTGCTGTATTTCTTTGACTGTTAGCAAGTTGGTTATGAGCATTCCAGAGCTTCCACTGCCACACACCTGAATCTTGGGAAGAAGTCTGAGCAAAGATGAGTTTTGTGTAAGGATAACAGCAAGCTTCTGCCTTTTCATTTTCTGTCTGTGCTTTTGTCGAGAGAAAGCAACCGAAGTTCAGGAATTAGTGCTAAGATTGTCATAGCCCTCAGTTTAAGAGAAATACTGTGCTCAAAACCCTATATAAATGAAATAGAAGAGAAATAAAATACTCTTGGATAACTTCATTGTCCATTTCTAGGATATTACTGGAGCAGCTCTTTAATGGGTAGGACTTGAATTGCACATAGAAAGATTAGCTCTATGTGTGTTCTGCAGAATACAGTCTTTCCGGTCTAGTGTTTTGATTCTTCATAGTGTGACTCTGGGTTTTTTTGGCCTGTAATACTGCAGACCTTTACTGGGACTGCAGGCTTTTTCTTGATTATATAGGGAAATTGAAGATAACAGCCAATTGCTTGTCAGTCCAATGGAACCTTGTAACACAAGAATAGAAAGAACTGATGGAAAAGGAAAAGGGAAGTGCTGCTTGGGATTTTCAGGTGACATACATACTTATGTATCCTGGAGGCATTAGCATAGCTGCAGTGGTTTCAGGTTTGCTAAAAGGGAATGTGGAAAAAGAACATGCTTGGATGATCACTGTCAAAATTTAAGCTAGGTGTACAAGGCTCTGTGCCTGAGCTGCTTGTATATTTATGTTACAGTATAAATTTAGCAACAGCATTATATTGTGCAGTTGTGTTTATAAGGAGTAGAGCATCTTTACAATTACTGCTTTGCCAGTGTCTTCCTCTTCCCGCTTCCATTGGGTATTTGCCAGGGAAAAATTCAGTCAGCCCTGTTCTTTCTGGTTAAGCATTTTGTTTCATCCTATTCTTTCCTCTTGCTGTGCAAATCTGAATTCTTGCGTTCTCATCTCCCCTTCTGACTTAGGTTTTGGGTATTTTCCTTTATCTTTTTTAATGGCTTTTGTTCACAATCGGTAATAGAGGTGCTGCCATTCCTATTATTGTTAGTAGATAACTTCTTTGGTTTAGAGAAAAGATAGTTTAAACAATTTTTCTTGAACATGAAAGTCTACAGCATGGAATATTTGATAGAGTGCAATGGTTGTCAGTGTTCAGCTGTTACTTTTTGATGTGTAGTATGTGGGATGTCTTCCTGAAATGAGCTGTTTTCTGAGAGAACTTGTTGAACTTAACCATGCTGACCTGTTAAACCTAACGGGAAGTTACTGGTAGCCTAGAGGAGTAAATGGGTAAGGTAGAATTAGTTGCTTTTCATGAGCAAAAGCCTTTATGGAAGAAATTATGGAAGAAATTGTAGTTTTTCATTGCAGCGCACCAGGTTTTATCATCAAAAACCAAGTCTGGTTTGTAGTAATGGTTGTGATGAGTTAGCAGTTGAATTTTGAGTCATATTGTAATTATTAGCTTCATAACCACTTTATTTTAGTAGCATTCTGATTGAGTTGCAAATGCAACAGTTGTTTCACAGGCAAATGCTCTTTCCTAATGATGCAGTCAGAAACACTACCCCTTATGGATTCTGCAGCCATACCTCTTTTGTTGCAAATTGTTTGAAACTCAGTAGTAGGTTACTGGTTACAGTAATAGTAAATATAAAGAGAATAAATGTTGTTTCAGATTGGACAAACCAGTTTTAAGGAGACACTTCAAAAGCTTTCCTGAGCACATTGCAATGAGAAATTCTGAGGGGATGGTAATGAGAAAGGAGCATTTGCGTACTAAATTGGGTGTATGCAAGTATCCTCATGATTTGTTGTTCAAACTGAGGTGTTGGCATTTAAGAGTTCTCTGCTGAAAGTAGGCTGATACTAATTTTTGTCATTTGTCTAGATATTTGAAAATTCATGGTTTTTTCAATACTCTTACAGAGAGGAAGATTCAGAAAGTGAGAAAGATAAGAAAATCTGGTACTTTAGCACAAAGATCCAGCTGGCGGAATTGATTGAATGCCTGGACAAAGATTACTGGGAAGCTGACCTATGCAAAACTCTGGAAGAAATGCGTGAGGAAATTCATCGGCATATGGATGTGACAGAAGACCTCACTAACAAAGCAAGGGGCAACAACAAGTCTTTCCTTTCTGCAGCAAATGGTAAGAATATTTTAGTTTATGGCACTAGGTGTTGCACTTTATAAATTAGCATTTGATTAATTTCTTTTATTATGAGAAGTTTATAGAAACTGATAGAGAAGCATCATGCAAGTGTACCAGCATGGCTATTTAGTGCTGACTTCTTGTAGGACTATGTATCATGTATTCCAGGATGTCCTGAATGATTTGGATTCTTGATATGCTTATGGTGTGCCACACTCTGATTGTTCCAGATGTTGAGGTGGAGCTGTGTTAGCTGTCATATGTTTCCTTATGTGTGTGTGTATATATATATAAAATCTCTTCATAAACACTTTACAATCCTGTGGGAGTTGGAATAGCCACAGTATTAGAGCTCCAGGATTTACTACAATATTATGGAATGTGTGGAAGAATGCATATCTCCTCCGCACTTCTTCACCAACTTATCTACCTTAAGGCAATAAATAGCAGTATAAATTTGTGAAGGCTTGAACTTTGTTTTTAGGGAAGACATAAAGATTAGATTTTCAGGTTTAAAATATGATATAATTCATCACTATATAAATGCATAACTCTGAGGAATCAATTATTAAATCTGTGGAATTGTTTCTTCTAAGTGTGGGGAAAAAGTGGCAAGAAGATGGATGTTATCTTTTGTCTCATTGAAATAAGCCGCATTTATGTCATGTTATTTCTGCTCTGTGGCTCTGTAGGTGGTGGTTGGTTTGTTTATTGATGACAACATCTCTTCTATTGTAGATGAAATTTTGGACATTATCAGAGCAAGAAAAGGAGAAATAGCGGAAGATAAAACCACAGCAGATGATGAAGCAGAAAAGGCCAAAAGTGATGTTGATAATGACCAGACAGATGCTGAAAGAAGCAAGGAAGAATCTGGAGAACAAGATAAAATTGAGGAAACACCTACTGAGCAAGATGCAGAAAAAGTGAAAACAGAAGGTAAAGGAGCTCTGACTGTGCTTTAACAACTTCATTAAAGTGAATCTTTAGTTGAGACCCTCACATTTCTTGAAGTATTAATGCGATCTGGGGGATGAGGGGAATGATTCTCTAAGTTACTTTATAAGTAATTGATAATTGTCAGTTCCTTTGGTTTGTATATTGTAATTGGTTTTCTTGTTAAGTAATTACACCTATTTTCCTACTTTTCAAGTTAGATACTGCTTGCTTGTACATACAGGAAGCTCGAGGTACAGGTGACACTTGCAGGTTGTGATCAGCATGTTTGTAGTAAGCAATATTACATCATTTTTAACATTGTTTTCCTCATCAGAACTAGTTTGTTCCTTGATTTTGAGACAATACTGTCTCAAAGAAGAAGGGAGAAAAAAAGAAGGAAAAAGCTCAATGTTTTTCAACTTTATCAAACAAACAAACCAAGCTGCTGAAGTTGCTTTCTATGGATGATGCCAAATGACATCCTAAGACATACTAAAGAATATCCCTAAAGTTTTGTTGTGCATTTTACTATAGAGGCAACAGTCGTTGGGGATAAAAGTAACTCTGTGACATCAAGCACTGATGACAACAACACAAATCCTTCTGCAGGAGAAACTAGTTGCTCTGAAGGGAAGAACGCAGTGGGGTGTCAGTCAGAAACCCTTGAGAGCAACAACATGGCAGAGAAGAAGGTGGCATCAGAGCTCCCTCAGGAACTCTCAGGTACAGAAGGCACTGTTACCAATGCCTCTGTAATTTGGGGAATCTGTTGAGTTTTTCTCTCTGATTTGTCCACTAAAACCATTCACAGCGTATATCACTCATGCTGTTTGCTTGCAGTGCCATCCTTTACTGCTACATTGTCATTAACATTTCAAAGTTAATTTTCTTGCAACTAGTGCTTGAAGTTTGTGGTCCTCTGTGACATTAGCATTTGTTTCCATGCCTTCCAAAGATGACTATGGCTAAGCTTTTTATGTTCTATTTTCTGTAGATTTTATTTTTCCATATTGATCCGTAATGATTTTTAGCATCCTATCAAAGTTGATTTCAAATTCTAATTTGCTGCTGGCTTGTTTATTATTTTAACCTCTCATTTACTGTATGAATTACTAACAAACAAAGCATTTTCATTCAAGTGAATAAAGCATTGCACAGAAATGTCAAGGTGAAAATTGTCATGCAAGGAATTTTAAACAGATGTCAGAATTATAAACATAGGGGCTCTTGTATTTTAATGTGTCTTGTTCTACCATGTCAGTGATTCAAAAATAGTAATATACACTACTTAGTAATATTCTACGAAACACCAAGCTTTTGATTTAGAATTAAATGGGACTTAATTATGTAAGTTCGGTGTAGTATTTTAGAATTAGAACAAATACGTTAGAGTTCTATAGTATTATCATTCTATAACATCTGTGATGTAGTGATGCTCAGAACACATTAGTAAAGGGTTTCTCTCCTCCAGAAATAGATCTCCATTCACATACAGATTGCAGTTCTTGAACTTGAAAATGTGAATGCATCCAAACCTTGTCATTAACTTTGTTCAAAGGAGGAGATAGTGAATGTTAAGATTAATCTACAATCTGGAAGCTTCATAATGCACTTTTTTAATAGTGTGCATGGGACAGTAAGCATGCATTTTAGATGCTTGACCAAATACATCTGTCTGTTCTTACATGTTTTTTTTTCCATTTTGAAGTTAAAATAACTGCATAAAGGTTTAATGGAAAAGTTATGTATCGTATAGCTTTGTTCCAGACATGTTTATGGGTTAGTACTTTGTTTTAAAGTGTCACTTGTATATTGTTATTTCTTTGTTATACTTCCACAGCTACTTTTCTCATTCCAAAGCTTCTAGCTTATTTTTAAATGAATGGGCTTTTGGTTTTGATAGGAAAGTGTATATGTGTGGAGAAGGTTCTTATTTATGTCTGATTTACTATATTCATAGTGATAATTCTGTTCCTGTGATGATATTTTCATTTGAACCAGTATCAGTGAGGCAGCTATCCCCAGAGGGGGAAAACTAAAGTAAAATGCAAAGTAGACAAGGATGTTTGTCACATGTCTGTCACCATCTTGTTAAATGAAGTTTGGATATTAGTCTTTTATTACGAGCCTAGATTGTGTGCTTCCGCTCTCCCAGACAACACGCACCACAAATGATTTCATTTTTCCTCTTAGTCAAAAGGGAAATGGATTGAACAGTGGTACATGGGGGCTTGGGATCTTCTAAGAACCCCAGAATACTTTACCAAATGGTCTTTCTGCTAAGAGTGAGTGTTTCACAAAGGGAGGTTTTGTTCTGTCACCTTTCTTAAAATCAACAGTGTGACATGGCAATGATGTCCACAGCTGTCGAGACAGACAGTAACAAGGACAACTGAGGACCAAGGACCCATTTGTTTTACTGAGCTTGAAGGAGCACTTAGATGCATCAGATTGTAAGAATGAAACTGATTAGAAGTTTGCAGAGGAGTTTAGAAGCAGAGCGGTGCCAATTGACCTGAAATCTGTAGGATTCCTCAGAATTACTGTGCTAAAGAAGAGACAGTCTAAGACTTGGTGGAAAACTGGAGGTCACCTGAAAGGTGTAGGCTAAAGAACAGGAGAATAAAAGAAGTTAAAGCTGCGGGAAGACCAGATTTCATGAAATCTGCATTCTGAAAGCAAAGCAGAGTCTCAGTAGAGAGTTCTCTGTGTGTGCATCTATAGGAAAAAAATTGTCTCCTAGTTAAAACATATTCATACTTCATGTCAATATGAATTTCAGCCCTTCAGAGCCATAGAAGTTGAAAGTGCTTGAAGATATTTTCATGGATACAGTGCTCTGGGGGGAATTAATATTTCATAGGTGTTTCCCTCCAGTCCAGCAAAATATATTCATATGGCTTTTATTTGATGAAAAATTCAAAACACAAAATAACCTTGATCTAGTTTAAAAGAAAAACTAAAAATGAAGTTGTTCTCTTGTAGAAGAAACTGGTCAGATGATCCCTAGCAACAGTAGCAGTGCGTCTGCTGCACCTCTACAGTCAGATGTTGAAAACAGCAATGGCAGTGAGCTGTGCTCTGGACAGAACGACTCCATTAGGACACTTGATGATGCTGAAAATGCAGAGAGGGGATCCCAGACTTCAGAGGACATAGGTAATAATAATAATACTAGTATCTCTAACTTTCTTTGTATACATCTTTTTACTTTGTAATTCCCATACAGAAATAGAAAACTTCCACTTTTTAAGTTTGATTTTAAAAGCCTTTTTCCCTTGGGCAGGAGAGAAATCTAATGGTGAAAGAAGCGATTCTCCAGGCGCAGGAAAAGGCACACCAGGCTCGACGCGAATGCTCACGAGATCCCGGAATCCAGATAGCAAGTTGAGCCAGATGAAAAGCCAGCAAGTTGCTGCTGCAGCACATGAAGCAAATAAGTTGCATAAAGAAGGCAGAGAGGTTTGTGCACATTTTGGAAAACTTGAAGTATGAAAATGTAGAAAACTGGTAATATTTTAAAACTAAGAGAGTTATTTTGGCAAACTATGAAGATGCTTTAAAAATGTAGTAATAATAGCAAATTATTTAGTCATAGGAAGCATTTATCTCCCTTCTCCTTTGTTCTTAGTTACTATCTACAGAGGTGTGACAATGACTCAGTGCAGTGGTAGAAGTTTTTTGTATGGCTGTCTGTTGGTTTTTGGTGGTTTGGTTTGATGTATTAAGTAGCTCCTCCAGAAAAGAAGTGTTTGAATGCCAGGAGTTCACTGCACTTAGTTTTCTGCATATTGGTTGGTGGACTCATTTTATTTCTTGTTAGCTGGTTTTCCTTGTAAGTTAGTACTTAGCATATTTATTCACAGAGCTCTCAAATTTAGAACTCAGTTAATTAATAATTGCAGCAGTGTTGTTATCCATGCCATGTTCTCGAAATTAAAGACTCTTGTTTTAGCTACATGTATGAATTCTGTGATTTGCCAATGAGGGGGTTCACAGAAAGCTTCCTTAGTGAAGCTGTTTTCCTAAAAGTGCCTTCACAATAGGTGTAATTCAGAGGAACAACTTGAGTTCCTGAGGAGCCTGGATGGTGCTTTTCGAATGTTAAAGTTGATCTTTGGGAATATCCGAACTCTATACATCAGCTGTGAAGTTTACATATTTAGTATATCAGATCAGCAGTTACTTGCTTCTACAGATTGATGCAAGGGGGCTTTTATTGTTTTAAATATAGACAGTTGAAGCCTAAATCATAAATAAATAAATAGAAATACTTGAAACTTAATCCTTAAAATTACTCTTTCTTTCACAAGGTTATAGTGGTCAACTCTCAAGGTGAAATCTCCCGAATGAACACAAAGAAGGAAGTTGTGATGAAAGGAAATATCAACAACTATTTCAAATTAGGGCAAGAGGGGAAGTATCGTGTTTATCATAATCAGTATGCCACTAATTCATTCGCATTGAACAAGCACCAGCACAGGGAGGACCATGACAAGAGACGACATCTCTCGCATAAATTCTGTCTGACTCCTGCTGGAGAGTTCAAATGGAATGGGTCTGTACATGGGTCCAAAGTTCTTACCATTTCCACTTTGAGGCTAACTATCATTCAGCTAGAAAACAACATCCCGGCATCATTCCTTCACCCTAACTGGGCTTCCCACAGGTAAATTACTAAATGAAAATATATATTCTCTTGTTTTACTTGTCTTTTGGCTAACAATTAATGTGCAATGGTCTTTATCAAATCAGTGATTTCCAAGCACCATGCTTCAGTATGTTTAAGTATAAACTAACATTCGTGTGTGTTGTGATGGATGGCTGAAAGGATTGCACATTTGAGTGACGTATTACAATATAAGAGGTTTTCTCCTACCAGTAAATCTTATTAACACAGCATGCTATATTAGTGCATGTGTATGTTTCAGGTTTTTAATCTTTGTTTCCAATTTAGGTCTAACTGGATTAAGGCTGTTCAGATGTGCAGCAAACCTAGAGAATTTGCACTAGCGCTGGCTATATTGGAGTGTGCAATTAAACCGGTTGTCATGCTGCCAATCTGGCGGGAGTCCTTGGGGCACACTAGGTAAAATAACTAAACATAACAATATTTTTGACTCTGAGAACTTGCCTTTGTTTTACAATTACTGCTTCCTCTAAGCCTCTAAGAGTTACGTTTAAATTTAGTCAGTCTTTCAGCACTTGGAAGTGTTTTTTCTCAGCCAGGAATACTGAAAATACATGACGAGATTTTTATAGCCTCATTGCTCCTGCAAAGCAAGTTTGTTTTCTTTACCTGAGCCACGGTCCCAAAGTGATAAAGCTCTGGGAGCCTAGAAGAGCAAATTTCAACACATCCAGTTCAGTGGAGTCTGTCTTTTGTCTCTCATTGGGTCATAGCAGCAGAAACAAGATGTGTCTGATGTCAGACATGGTTGCAGGCAGCTGGGTTTGCCTTAATGGAATAACCAAAAGAAAGTAGTGTTTCTGGTGCAAGTAATACATATAACCTGATCCTGGGCATTCCTCTTAACTTCAGATGTTTGCAATTATTCAAAGAGGTAGTATATGCTGCTCTTTGACTTCTTTTATTTGCTTATAAGATCCTGTCCTTCAATGCACTTCAATCTATATGTATTAGATTACGCAGAATGACAGCAATAGAAAGAGAAGAAAAGGAGAAAGTGAAAAAAAAAGAGAGAAAACAAGAAGAAGAAGAAACAATGCAACAAGCTACGTGGGTAAAATACACGTTTCCTGTCAAGCATCAGGTGAGGTTTTCTTTTGTGTGAGGAGCAAACAAAACACCGGCATTGTTGATTACTTATTTAGAGTTAAAATTTGTTATAATTGCATTATTCCCTGCCATTAGGATAGGAACCAAGCCCAGGTATTCAAGCACATAATCTTCATCTGATCTAAATTTGTTATGTACTATGCTCTTAGTGACACCGCCTCAGTTGACAGATGTTTGTCTGCCAAATGCAGCCTTTCCTAGTGCAGGAGTTCTAGATGGTTCCCAGAATCTTTGTACGTCTGTCTTTGTCCAGTGCATCCCTCCCATTCCTGCCCCAAAAGAAAGTTACATAGCATGATGAGAGTCACTATAGTAGCCTATTTGTATTCTCCTGCAGTAAATATTAGCTACTTTTGTTGGGTGGGTTGATTCAGAAACTTGTATAATCTTTTAGCTTTTAGGTAAATAGATTATCTCAGAGGAAACAGATATGCTTTTAGATGTCACTAGGGTGGAATCAATGTAATTATCGTCAGATACTTAATTTTAGGTAGTGTATTTCACAAATATACTTCAACTTGCTTTAAAAAGTTGTAAATAAAAGGTTGTTAATAATGCAGCAAATAGCAAAATTGAAACTACTATTTTAAAAATATTTCACAGGTTTGGAAGCAAAAAGGAGAGGAATATAGAGTAACAGGGTATGGTGGCTGGAGCTGGATTAGTAAAACACACGTCCACAGGTTTCTACCCAAACTGCCTGGAAATACTAACGCAAACTACAGAAAGTTACTACCAAGTAAGTGTCTGCATTGTTTTCATAGACTCTTCTTTTTTAAGGTACATTAAATTGTTTGAATTACAAAGTTGTGTGTTATATTAGTACAGCTTTGTATACGCTTGTATAAATTAAAAGTAGGTAAAACTGTAGATAATCACAAGCAAAAAGTAACATCTAAAGTATTGGGGTGTGTGCATTATGTATGTACACTTACCTACACCCCCTGTTGACAGAAAACTATTAAGCAGTTTTATCTGGGAACAGTAGTTAACCTGTCCCAAGGTTTTATATTTAAAAAGGCAAGTTTTGTACAGGTGACTTTTAGAATACATCTTGAACTGTGCAAGTCTTATTTATAATGAATTTCATCATAGTTTTCTTTTAAAATTTAGAAAATGGTGGCCCATCCTGTGTTACACATCAAAATTATTTCCTTCCCCACATGTTGATGTAATACTTTCTCTGTTGCTTTTCATTGGATCAAGCGCAAAATGGATGCTGCTGTTTTTAATGTTTTATATATGGTTGATAAATTGGATTTATTTTGCTTTCTATACTGCAATAAATAGCCACTGCTGTGCTAAGCACAAAGGCATTTGAATACTGATGGCCATTCTGGTTTTACTGTAGAAACGAAAGGCGTTATAATTGTGACTTTTCAGAGTCCGAATTAATGTGCTGTTAATAGAGTGGGGTTCAGAGTGGTATTTATTTCCCTGAAACAGGGGTGGGTTTTGGGATATGTTTTTGTAAGAAAAACTGAGCGTAGACTCCTGAAAAACTAAGGTAAATGACACAGTTTCACCTCTGCTGGGCTTTTAGATTTCATGAGGTTTTAATTCAGTGTTGCACAAAGCTTAATAACGTTACCACTGTATACTTAACATTGCATCTATTTCTCAATTTCAATAATAATGGTTTGAGAGGTAAACTGTAACATACATTAAAATGTAGCAGAATATAAAAGATATTCTGAATAATTGACGCCATTTAATTAATTTATTAACAGCAAAGAGTGAAGATGAAAAATGCAATTTGGATAAACGAAAAGGTCCAAATAAGGTAAAACTAGAAAAAGACAGAACAAAGGATTCTCATGATCCGCAAGCAAAAGACAAAGCAGATGTTTCAGAAACGTCAGGGAAAGTGCAAGTGAAAGAAGAAAAGTCACGTCAGGAAAAAGTAGAAGTTGATACAATCTCTGAAAACCTAGATGGTGCAAAAGACAAAGGTAATGATATATTGAAATTATGTAAAACTATTCATTACATCACTGCATGTGTAATAGCATAGTGCCTCATAAATAACTATTGAAAAGCTGTACCATGTGTTGTCAAGACATTTAAAATGTTTCAGTTAAATGATTGCTGATCATTCCTTGTAGTAATGTCTGAAGTTCTTGTTCCCTTTTCCGTGAACTCTATTAATATGCTAAAAGGTCCATTTATTTCTTAGTTCTTAAAGTATAGTTTGGTATTTCATTGTTAAGAGAGCTTACTGATGCAGAGTTTGTTTTCTTCACAGTGGAAAAAGAAATCGATGGTGAAAACGATAAAGTCATCAAGGAAGAACCTATGGATGTAGATGAAGTGAAAATGGAATCTGCCGTAAAAGATGAGGATAGTCATTGTAAGCTGGATATAATCAATGTTAGTGAGGGATTTCATTTAAGGACTTGCTACAAAAGGAAAGTAAAATCATCAAAATTAGATGGACTACTTGAGAGGCGAATAAAACAGTTTACACTGGAAGAAAAACAACGACTAGAAAGGATGAAACTGGAGGCTAGTGCTAAAACTGGGGGCATTCGACCTATAAGCCCCCAGAAAAACACAGATGAGCTACAAATGAGAAAAGTAAAAGAAGGAAGCCAGTTTGACATGTCTTCCCAAAATCAAACATATATTTCAGAGAAGACTCAAAGTGAAGATGCAGAACAGGACTCCTTGCCAATCAGCAGCATCTCTTGTTCCAAACCCGGTGAGCTGGATGAACCCTCTTTGCCTTTGACAAACAAGCTGTCAAAAAGAGGAGGCCAGCTACTGGATGAAGACTCACGTCAGTCTTCTGAAGGTGAAAGCTCCATTCAGAGTGATAGTAAAGAAAACAACCCTGAACCTGTGCCTGCTGATAAGTGTCAAGGACAAGAGGCTCTTGGAGAATCTGAGAGTTCCTTTGTGGATGGCTTGAAACAAACAAATGCAGAAGATAGAATCAAATGGGATATTTCAGAAACCAGCAAAAAACCTTTGCAACAAAACCTACCTATTACCAAGGTGACTCAGTGTGAACATGAAGACTTGGAGCCAGTGGTAACTGAAAGCAGATGTAGAAAAGATGCTCTGACCACCCCTGAAAAAGCAGATTCAGAAGGAAATTCTGAACAGCAGAGCAAAGATCCAGAAAACAATTGTATGCTAAAAAGCCGTATTGAACCAACATCTTCTCAAGAAAGTGAAATGGAGGAAGAAATTGCATCAATAAAGAGTGAAAGTCAATCTGAAAACAAGATCATGTTGCACCAAAAATCAGTTAGTAAAGAGCCATTTAAAACAGAGCTAATTTCTGAAAGAAACCTTGAAAGTCAAACGGTGGAACACATGGATGGGGTAGAAGCTGATGAGGATTTACTGAGCTCTAAACTAACTGAGGCTAATGGGCAAAAGAAAATTGAGACAAGGACCATAACCAAATACCTCGATCAGGCAAATCTAAATAGTGTTACTGACAAAAGGAATAATAGAGATGAAGAAACTGAGACAGAAAAAGAAAAATCAGCATTTCAAATGAATGGAAAAGATAGTGATATTAAAGCATTACCAAATGATGGCTGCTCAGTTAATGATACTTGTGAAACAAAGGCAGGGGGTGATACTGAACCAAAAGTTAATAATATTAATAAATCCATTGAAGAACATGAAATAAAATCATTGACTTTTAAGGAGTCATCAGGAAAACCCTTCATGAATGGTGACATCACGGTAGAGGACACAAAGGACAAAAACAATGTGGATGCTAAGTCACGTCTGCAGAGTTCACCTGAGTTGGAATCCGAGGAGGGTCTTCAACCACCAGATGAAGTACCCATGTATGTGCAGAAAGCGGAAGAAAAACGTCTTTCTCCAGAGAGATCTGCTTTTGGCACTGTCTGTAAAGAAAATAACCTGAATAGCGAAACAGAATCCATGGAAACTGATGTAATTGAGGAGAAAAATGTTATTCCATCACCTGTACCCTCATGTGAGGAATCTAGCTTGAGTAGTCACTTTGTGGATCAGAATGGTGTACAGACATATCAAATGGAGAATATTAATGGAGAAAGTAAAATAAAAACTGTTATTACTGAAGTGACAACCACAACATCGACTGTGTCTACAGAATCCAAAACCGTGTATAAAGTTGCAGAGACTGTAGCTTCTAATGATGAGAAAACAACAGTAGTGTCATCTACAGAAAACTGTGCCATATCCACTGTAACTACCACCACTACTGTGACTAAGCTCACCACACCAGCTACTGACAGTAATGTTGATGTCGTTTCTGTGCAAGAGCGTAGTAAAACAGTAGTTACAACAACAGTAACAGACTCACTGACTACCCCAGAAGGCACATTGGTGACTTCCATGACTGTCAGCAAAGAATATTCTACAAAAGACAAAGTGAAGTTAATGAAATTTGCAAGACCCAAAAAAACCCGTTCTGGAACTGCCTTACCTTCTTATAGAAAATTTGTTACCAAAAGCAGTAAAAAAAGCATCTTTGTTTTACCCAATGATGACTTGAAAAAGCTGGCCAGAAAAGGAGGGATCAGAGAAGTTCCCTATTTCAATTACAATGCAAAGCCTGCCTTGGATATCTGGCCATATCCATCCCCAAGGCCAACTTTTGGGATCACTTGGAGGTACATGCTTTACATTTTTGAGGAAAAGTTTAGGATGTGATGAAATCAAGTTTTGCTATTTATTATTCAATAGTTATCCATATTGTTCAATAATGGTAGAATGGAGAATCTTTGTCCCTTGGGTTTGGTTGGGTATTTTGAATAGATTTTGATTTGAAAATGCAATTCATGATCTGTTGTTAGGTACCGACTTCAAACAGTGAAATCACTGGCTGGAGTGAGCCTCATGCTGCGGTTGTTGTGGGCATGTCTCAAATGGGATGATATGGCAGCAAAAGCTCCACCTGGGGGAGGAACTACACGTACAGGTATTACTTCCTTAAATTTCTGACTTTCTTAATGCAAAAACTCTTGCGGTTAATTTTAATATCAGACACACTGCAAGCATTTCTGTAAAGGCTTGATGTTAGCTATGGCATTTGAATTTTGTAGTCAGGTTGTACTAGTTGCTTTATCTTTACCTTGATTATATTGGGCTGATTGCAGATTTAGCTTTTATTTGTTTTCTCTTATTAATATATTGGGACTAATTTGTTGTAGAAACATCTGAAACTGAAATTACTACAACAGAAATAATCAAGCGAAGAGATGTCGGTCCATATGGAATCCGGTCAGAGTACTGTATAAGAAAAATTATTTGTCCCATTGGTGTACCAGAGGCTCCAAAAGGTATGTTTGTTTGTACATTTTCCTTCTTCCCATAACCTCCTACAGAAATGAAGGTAACTGGATCTTTATGTTAAGTCAGACCATTAAGGGAGCCAATACATCTTGACATGAACTCTTCATTCACCTATGGGAAACAAGGGATGCATTTACCAAACTGATGTCTCTCAAGCTGAAAAGCCTTCCTGTCTATAAAATGAGGCTGAAAAAGACGCTGCATCTTGGTTTACAGTTTAATTTTGTTTTACTGTCAAGCTTAATGTGTGTGTTTTGACTGTTCTCTAAAGAAACTCCAACACCCCAAAGGAAGGGACTGCGATCAAGTGCACTGAGGCCCAAGAGGCCGGAAACACCCAAGCAAACGGGCCCTGTTATAATCGAAAGTTGGGTAGCAGAGGAGGAATTGGAACTATGGGAGATCAGGGCATTTGCTGAAAGGTAAACGAACTCAAATGAGCCTTTAAAGAAAGCAGTTTTAATTTGTGTGTATGTTAAATCAAAGTTCCTGCTGGAGAACACAAACTTGGTAGCTACAATCAGTGAAAGCATATCTGTGTTGCATTTTCACTGCGTCTTTTGATAATGGTTATCAAGCTCAAAGCTGTAAAGCTAAACTGTTTTCTGGTACCAAAACTATTTTATGCAGATCTTACAGATTTGTTATAACTAATATTAATTTACCATGGTTATGAACTAATCGCTGTTGTATGCTAAAAGGCTGTTAGGGTAATGCATGGAAAGGCTTTAGGCTATAGCATGACTTAAAGTGTTAGGTGTTTAAATACTTTTATAATGCAAAGGAAATGAATGTGTACAAGCAAAGTAAAGGTAAATTCAGCCTAAGAATATTCAAGTCATAAATAAATATTTTCAGTGTTGCATGCTTAGACTTGGAACAACATTTTGGAGTCACTTGGAAAGAACTGTTTTAAACTAAAGGTGTTTCATAGATTGTTTGCAATCTCAGATGTAATTATAAATTCCAGTTTTGATTAACAGTTTCCTGTAAGGTGATGCAGTACTTCAGCATCCAACTATTTCAGAGATGTTGCATGCAACTTCAGTCATTTATTACAAAATACTTGCATAGCCATGGCCAGTTTTTCGGTGATTTTCAGTCTTGATGTGTGTTCTTATAAGTTCAATTAAGCTGGATAAAATGAAATCCAGTTTGAGGGTTGGATTTTATTGGTGGTATAACTTATTTCTGGTTGTGTCTTTGGCAGGGTGGAGAAGGAAAAGGCACAGGCAGTTGAACAACAGGCTAAGGTTAGTGAACAGAAGAAGGCAGAGGAATTCAAGGCCCAATTGGAGGCTCAACTAAAACACCAACGATTGGCTGCCCAGCAGGTGGGGGAGCTCTTGGTAGTCCCACCTGTCAGCAGCATGCTTTAAAATATGGCAGACAGAGTTTATCCCTTATCGTACACCATTTATCAAGAGATTTTGCTTCCTGTGCAAACTAAACCATCAAACGATGCTGCTCACACTGTGTGTATCCATTAGTTTGAAATGGGGTTAAGGCAAAGATTTGCTTTGGGGTTGCCTTTGGGTTTGTTTTTTTTTTTTTTTTCCCCATCTAATTCATTGCACTTTAAAAAGGTTTAGCTTGCTTCCATTTTAAAAGAAGGGTGAGAAGCACCAACGTCCAGGTAAGGTGTTTCTGTGGTGTAATGGAAAGCTGCTTTGGTACATAGCTGACTTGGGAATACAACTGCATTTGCTTTTCATGCTTCAAATTGAATGTTTTGATTTTATCCTGTCTTAAGTTGGCTGAATGAAGCCTGTTGATAATTTTATGTGACTATATATAGATGTCTGTGTATAGATGTGTGTATGTATGTATAAATGTAGGCAATTAAAATTAGGAAACCAAATACCATGTTGGTATTTCAAGTACATTATTATGAATTTTACCTTTTTCCAACTTAGTCCTTTTTCATTTCATCTTCCCTGGAGAAAATATATTGTTAGTTAATAAGTATTTCTGATAAGTGGGCATTACCACAATGTAATTCTATCCAGTCACTGGAATCAATTTAATGAATACCAAGGTGATTCCAGTAGCATGGGGAAGAATGTTAGATGTGTTGGGCTTTTATAGGAGCTTACTGATAGTATCCCTTCACAAAGTGGCTCTCTACATTACATGTTCCTTCTTGACAGTTAGAGCCCAGAAGTTTGGTGGGTAAGGTAAAGAATTTTGAACCTGATTTTCATAAGCAGGCTGCAAAGTGGATTTACAGTTAAAAGGGTGATATTTAAAATCACATTCTTAATAGTGAAGTAGAATGATACAGTCTTCTTTCTGTAACTGGCAGGATCTCAGTGCAGGCAGCTCTGAACCTAGGAGTGCTAGTAGTAAACCATATTAACAATGATGTACTGCTTACTGGCAGAGGTGCAGGCTATGTGCACGTGGTCAAAGCCAAATAGATGGATATTTGTCAAAGTCTTTTAACCTTGCAGACTAATCTGAGACTACTCAGTTTTCTTTAGTGTAAAATGTGCCCTGAAGTTAACATAAACTGAGGATTTTAAAGACGCTATAAAGGAAAATTTCTGGCTGTGTCAAGGAGTCTCATGCTGTAGTGTGTGGAAACAGATTATTCTTCAGTCCTTTACCGCCTGAACTAAAATCCTGTCAGAGCTCTTTATTTTCCAGTAATGGGAAAGACAGCATTTGTTTTACAAACCCTGAAAATGCTAATTATGCCTTTGTTCATTTTTCTCCTGATTCCATAGAAACGGCTGGAACAGCAGAAGCAGATACCTACAGTAGGTGTGTCCCCTGCAGTCACTACATCCAGCAGCACTGCAACTACTGTCTCAACACCACAGAAAGTTGTGGTAGGCCCTTTAACGGGCCCAGTCCCCACTGGAACCAAAGTAGTGCTTACTACAAAAGTGGGTTCTCCAGCTACAGTAACATTCCAGCAGAACAAGAATTTCCATCAGACTTTTGCTACTTGGGTTAAACAAGGCCAATCTTCAACAGGTAAGTAGCCATTTGTCATGGACAGAGCACATGCTGAATGCTATACATACAGTGCTATACATCCTATATATAGCACTTATATCTTCAGAATATGTATTACATTTCTTGTTATCTTTGCTCTTGAATCTCTTGCTAAGTCAACAGGACACCTCTAAGATATTACCTGTCTAATTTTCCTTTGTTCAGACTTGCTAGGTAGTCTTATTTCTGACCTGCCTCATTTATTGCTCACAGTCGTTGAACTAGTAATCATTGATAATGAAAGCATTCTATGCTGTAATGTACTGTATCCAAAAAAAGACTCTTTACCAAAGAAAGTATGACGCATTCAAAAAAGATTGTAAAAATAGTTTGCTGTTTCATACTTGAAAAAGTCATTTCATTGACTGATGATTCTGCTCTAAATCTGACTGTTCTGTGTACCTCAATAGCCACTAGCACAGCTGCCACCTCAGCCACAACCATTGCCAGCACAGGGCAGACCTTCCAGATCTCAGGCAGTCCAGTAACGATGGCAGGGAAAGTGATAACTAAGCTGCCACTCCCTGCAAACAGCAAGATTGTTGCCGTCAATGTGCCATCAACTCAAGGAGGTAGGGGAAAGGGAACGGAATTGAATGTGTTCCGGCTTGCTCATTCATTCTCCATTGACACAATTTTCCCAGTGAAGTAAACCGTGACTTGAAGGGGAAAAAATACCTGTGTACATATATATATATACAAGTTTCTAGAACTTGTTTCCCCCATATTGCATATTTGTGTCTGTAAGGGGAAAATGAAAGGTTGTTTTTTTTTTTTTGCCTGTAAATTATTCTTCATTTCATAGTGCAAAATTAGGAGTTTCATTTCTTATAATGTGGAATGAAGCATGCTTTTTGTTAAATCATACATCAACAAAACCACTTTCTTCATGAAAGAAAAAAAAGGCTGCTGTTCGTAGTAATTAATACCTGCATCCACTCTTCAGTGCTGCGCAAGAGTTTGGCTCAAACTAAGATCAGGGTTTTTCTTCTTGCCTCAAGAAGAGGACTTAATATTTTGAGATTTGTGAGTATATTCTTAGGTGACAGGAAAAGCATTACCCAGTTTCTTCAGCACAACAAGCTTGTAGATGAAAGGTGTTTAAATTGGTCTTCTACATTTTAAATTAATGAGATTATAGTTCTTAATGGTTGTTTAATATTAGTTTGTGGCACCGTGACAATGCAAGGACTTACTCACAGTTACCATCAAACTGGCCTTTGTGAAGATTCACTCTTTCATTAATCTTTTCTAAAATGCCTATTTCTTAACTTAAAATGTAGATGGACTGTCAACAGTATAATGCTGCTGCTTTTTACAGTATGGCTAAGGCTTTCCCAGGAAGTGTTGAAAGGCTCAAAGGTATTCTAGAAACCTGGAGATCGATTTCTAAATGCCATCCTGGAGCTGCATTTACTCCTTTTGTTGCAATCACATCATTAATGAACTCTCCATTTTTCTTTGATTAGGTGTTGTTCAAGTTCAGCAAAAAGTATTGGGTATCATTCCATCAACTACTGGTGCAAGTCAAACATTTACTTCATTCCAGCCAAGGACAGCAACTGTAACCATTAGGCCAAATACCACAGGGACGTTAGGAACAACAAGCACTTCACAAGTAAGATGTTTTTCTGATGATGTAATGCAAAAAAAAAATAATAGTGCATGTATTTAAAATTGTTTGCAGATATTAAAAGTTCTGTCTTGTTACTTTTCAATGGGTTTGGCTCATCTCGGCAATCCTCTGTTTCAAGGAGGTACAGCAATTCTCTCCAGTTGGAAAAACTAATAGTTTACAGCTTGGTAAGGTTAATGGTATGGGTATAGATGACAAAATATTGGATCTGTTTGCATGTTGTCATTTCTTACTGTATTAAAACAAAGAAAGAAACAAAACAAACCACCATCAAACCGGAGGACATGTCCCAGTGACTTGTCTCATATGTCCATTTTGGTGCACGTAGGTAGTGCAAGGGACACCACTGCGCCCTGGTATGACAGTGATACGGACACCACTGCAGCAGTCAACACTTGGGAAGACCATCATTCGAACACCTGTGGTGGTGCAACAAGGTATCCTTCCAGCCAGTAGGTTCACTTTAATATTTAAATTTCCAGTGTGAAATCCATGGTTTGTGTCTTCATACTTTCCGTATCATATGTCCCAATACAAACATACTTCATTTTGATGTTTTTAAGTCCATTCATTAACCCCCCCCTAAAAAAAAAATAGAGTAATTGTGCATTAAGCACATTAATTAAATTAAAATACAAAACATTTTGCAGGCATTTTTCAGTCAACCACACAGACAAATGGTTTGTAAAGAGAATCTGTGTGCAAACTGCAGTGTTTGCTTCCCTCGAAGGAGGTGATCCTGCCCCTCTACTCTGCTCTTGTGAGACCTCACTTGGAGTATTGTGTGCAGTTCTGGTGTCC
>JASSUY010012945.1:0-11379 GCA_032466535.1 Forpus xanthops | reverse complement strand
CTCCATCGCTGGCAGTGTTCAAGGCTGGGTTGGACAGAGCCTTGGGTGGCATGGTTTAGTGTGAGGTGTCCCTGCCCGTGGCAGGGTGGTTGGAGCTAGATGATCTTAAGGTCCTTTCCAACCCTAACTATTCTATGAATCTATGTTTCTATGGTTGTCCCAAAGTTTTTTACACTTAATTACACTTTATAGGGCTTAGCTGCAGAACGCTTGCCATTGGTTTTCAGATGTAAAATCATGAATTAGTCATTAACCTAGTATTTGCCTGTGGCAGTTATTATATGCAAAACACACTGAAGTAGTGTGAAGGATCTGTTAAATTGTCAGAGA
This sequence comes from Forpus xanthops, assembly GCA_032466535.1. NCBI lineage: Eukaryota > Metazoa > Chordata > Aves > Psittaciformes > Psittacidae > Forpus > Forpus xanthops. The sequence goes on along the minus strand of JASSUY010012945.1, from coordinate 11,049 downwards.
CAGAAGATCAACAGGAGGACTTCATGCCCATGCATCAAAAATTACCTGCAGGATGAGCAGCAGTGTCGCAGAATCCCTATGAAGTGACTAACATAGAGGCACAACTGTTGGATTTGAGGATGGCATTTATTAGGACTGCAGCATCACTGGCTTTTCAATGTGTGATTTGCGTAAAATGAGTGAAGCATTGGCTCCTTCACGGCACCTTTTAACTAGTAAACTGGGTTGTCTAATAGAACCCAACAAGTAATGTAATAAGGTATTTGGTTAATGTGGTTGCTATTGACATTTTGCCATTATTGCTCCACCTTGCTGGAGGTTGTGGAATATATTTTAATTGATTGTTTCATTTCAGAGCTTCATCAAGTACTTTTTGGATATGTTACCACTGCCTCAATGCTAATCGAACAAACATTATTGTCTTCTTTTTTCTTTTTATTCTGGTTTTATTGGAAGAGTGGTTTCCACTATTAAGAAAACATCTGAAGACTTTAAAATAGGATACAGGGTCTTGTCTGACAATCATAGAATCATAGAATGGTTTGGGTTGGAAGGAACCTTAAGAGTTCATCTAGTCCAGCTTCCCTGCAATGTGCAGGGGCATGTTCAGTATGATCCAGTTGCCCAGAACCACATCCAGCCTGGTATGAATGTCTCCAGGGAGGATGGATCCACCACCTCTCTGGGCAACCTGTGCCAGTATTTTACCACCCTCACCGTAAGGAAATTTTCCTCACATCCAGCCTGGATCCTCCTTCTTTTAGTATAAAGCCATCATCCTTTGTTCTATTGCAATGAGCCCTGCTAAAAAGTCTCTCCCCGTCTTTCTTATCTACTGTATTAAACAACACCCAATGGAGAGATCAGACCCCACACAGGTGATTCCTGACATTTAGATACTGCATTAGAGTAGGAAGGAAAATAATGATGTTATTGTCTCTGAACATTTTTGAGGTGTACTGTTCTTTCCACTTTCAAAACAGCTCAAAAGCTGTTCAAGCCAAACTCTCTTACACTCTTAATTTGAAAATTGTTTGTGTTAATATAACCTAACATTCAAAGCAAGAACTTAGGCAAATTAAAAAAAAAAACAAACCAAAACCAACAAAACACCAACACCCCACATTGTTCTTCTTACTGGAGATTGAAAACACTTTATTCTGACAAATTTAAAATCTTTTGATTGCAAAAACTTTTTTTCCTTTCCTTCCCCCCGCCCCCCCGTAGTTTTAGTTTCAACACATTTATATTTGATATCAAAATATACCTAGAAAATTCCTGGCCACCTCAAAACTAAGGCTAAAAGTGCCAGAGGCAAACAGATCCTGTAGCATCACCAGAGATGGTGGGGCTATTTCCACACGTTATCTTCTATGCAGAGTTCTCAGTACAGCAGAGGTGAAGATCTCAAAGCAGGCATTTAGCCATATTGAAAGACTGTGCAGAAACTGATTAATATTTCCTAGTTCAGAACCCTTTCTGAAGATTCAGGGGTCAGAAGTACACCCTTTGCTTTGTTCAGCTTCTGTGTTATTTTTTTAACATAAAGTTAAGCTTAGCCCTACATGTAGTAGTGATTTCAATTTATTTCTTACATGAAACATGTGTTTCAACCTGGAGAAGAGAATACTCCAGGAAGACCTTATTATGACCATTCAGTTTCTGAAAGAGGCTTATAAGGAAGATGAGGAGGGACTTTTTGTAGGACCTATTATGTTGGAACAAGGGATGACGACTTTAAAAGAGGGAGGACTCAGGCTGGATGTGAAAAATACATTCTTTAAAATACTCAACTGCATTGAGTTCTCTAACCTTTCAAAAAATGAAACAACATATTTTTTTAAATCAGTTTGCTGCCTGTGTTTGTACCCATTACTGCTTGATAGTGAACAAGTAAACACGGACATCAGAAATGAGAGGAGGCAAACAACAGAAGTTTAAGACATGAAAGTATTTGATATTCAGTCCACCAAAAGTGTATCATCTAAGGAGTAACTGAAAGTTTGGTATGCAAACAGATAACAAGTGAGAAACAGTGTTATGCTGCTTTAGAATATAGGGAAATCAGTCTGGAGGCTTGAATTGTATCTGTGGCTGAACTGTTGAATTATATTGAGGTCAATGATTTATTTGTATTTCAATTTTGTTTCTGCTTCTTATGCTTCTTCTCTCACCATTAGCTGTCTGTATTTAGACTTTTAATGGAATAATCATTTCTTAATACATGTTTTCCTGCAGAGTGGCTAGTACAAGTGAGTCTGGAGCTCAGTGCAGGGTTTTTAAGGATCCTGTCATACAATAGTAAGTAAACCTGGTTTTACATATCCCCTGCTCTACGTTGATGCTTGAGTGTGACCCAGCAGCTGTTCTCAACTGCAGAGCAATCTGCTCCTGAAGACAGGGAAAATAACAGTTCTAGTTCCATCTGCACATCCATTACCTGAGGCTCTCATTGGCAAATGATTATGAGTGCACACTTTCAAGTGTATTTATTCATTTTTTCAGTTGATTAAACAACTGGTTTGAGCCTAGAAGACAAAGCTATATTACTCTCGGTATATATATGTAGATTACTGTTTATTAAGAACTAGGAAACTATCAGGGTTAAATTGTGATACTTTGGGTGAACGTTTATTAACATGCTCAGTCCAGTAATTTTTACAATCCTGAACTCAGTGTGACCATTCTTTTTTTCCCGTCAGTAAATGAATGGAATTATTGGTTTGTTCCCAGAGAAGAGTGAGGTAAAATTAATACATGGGGTTCTCTCCAGAACATGCTGTTGTAGCAATCAGAAAACAGAGTCCCATATTTGCCAAGAAGAAACATGGGCTGCACACAACTGAATAGCTAGGATTTCATAGATTTGCTGTATTTCACTTCGGTACATTTGGGTATGGAGCAGGCCAGAGGCTTAGTTCTGTGAGGATTCTCAGGAACTGACAGAAAGTTCTAATTCTTAACTTCATTCCTTCCCTTGTTCTCTGACAGTCAAAATGTCCCTCTAAATCCTAAGAGAAAGATGAGGTGGGAAGTAACAGGTTTTGTTGTAGACCTGCATATCTGTATTGCACTAACACACTGCCATTCTGTCACTTCCTCCTCACTTTCAGCAGGGAGAGGTATGTATAACACCACACTGTAAGTGCTGAATTATGTAGGAATTGTAATTAATAAGCCATTCAGTGATGAGCATTATAGATAACAAATTTCACATATGCACTCAGCATGCAAAAAATTAAGTAAAAAAGAGGTCCTAACGAGGGATGCTTATATCTCTGGAAGGCAGTGGCTTTGCGAGGTCCACATTTGTTCCTACTTTCCTATTGAAGGAGATTTAACTCTTGAAGTTCTGAGATTTTCCAACTCTTTCTACCTTCGTTGTCTCTTTCTTATCATGCTGTTCCTCTTTCCTTCTTACTCTTGTACCTCTTACTATTGTATTCTTTCCATTATCCTTTTCCCTAGGCTTATTTAAATCATTCCTCATCTGCTGAAGTGTCTTCCATTCTACCTTGCAGTTACTTGGCAGCATTGTTACTTCAGCTCATATATAAGCTTGCTAGGTGAGCCTGGGCAAAAATCTAGACAGAAGTAGCCCATCTTACAGCACATTTCAGATGTGTAAATCAGTCATCTGAATATATCATGACAAGTTCCAGCCCAAGTATTTGATTTGTAGTCATGGTTATAAATATTTATTTTCTACTTCCTCTTTTAAATATGCACTAAATGGATGGAATTACATGGGAAATAAAGCTGTTATCATTACTGCTTGAACAAATGGAAGGTCAGAGGAGACAAAACTGAAACAAAAGTGAGTTTCATTTGACTATGCAGAGCAAAAGCATCTATTTTCAGTGTGGATTATACATGCCATATTTTATACTTGAGATTACAGATTAGCTAATATTCACACCCTAGGTAGCACATACGTATAGCATAGTGCCAGTATGACATGCTGTTTACCATGCAGGAGTGCTTTTGGCCTATATGAATTTGGATGAACTTCTAAACACTGACATTTTTACATAGTATCTGATCAGAAGTGTTAAGGAGAGAGCTTTCTGGTACACCGCAGAAAAAGCAGGGCAGACAACTGTAGTGAAGATTTCCATTTCTGTGCCTCAGGTTTAATTGCTTTCTGAAATATTTTTATTTTGCCTGTAAAGTGTAGAGTGAAGGCAATTCAGCTGTTCCTGAATCTGATAAATCTAAGGGATAAAAAAATGTCTGTACCAAAGTAGAATATGTATGTATATATATAATTTATATGCATTTATATCGATAGAGTGATTTTTAAACACTTTTACAGCCAATCCACTGGGAGTTGAAACTTGAATTATGGTTTGGAAATCGCTCTCACCAAGAAGAAAAGCTCTAGAGAAAACTGTTTTTTGTTGAACTGAGTTATGAGCATTTCGAATCAAACATGGAGAATGCACTGCATTTTGCAGATGCTTTTCAAACAGGCCTATAAATTAAGCTGATAAGGATGGCTTCTGCTAACAGTTGGTGCAACCAGCTCCTTACAGGAACTGTACTCAGTAAAAGTTTCATTGCTCCAACAGGCTCTGGCACTAAGGTACATGTAGATGAACAGAGAACGTTTAATTTAGTCAAGTTCTAGGTTAACAACAGCAAGATAACTCATTCTTAAACATTAATTTTCCTCTCTATTATAGTTATTTAGGATATATTTAGTTGAAAATGTTAGCTAGCGGGTTTTTCAGCTGAATTTACTATTTCAGTTCAGCTAAACCCTTGATCTCTCTGGTTTCCATCTCTATAGGAACATTTTAGCTTTTATAGCCTCTGGTCTTTTTTACTGGAGATCAGAACTCTGTCGTAGGAGCTAAAAGAGAAGATTTTTCCTATTCTGTAGGGACACTTGCTTTCTGACTGATGGAGACTAGCTTATGTCTATGCAACCATCACTAGAGAACCAGCAAAACCATCTTCTCTGAGTCATGTTACAGACCTGAGTACTCAAGTGCTCTGTCCCTAAAAGCTTTCCTTTACAGACACAGGGATTGTCTTTCAAAGAGAAAACCATCTAACTCTTCAGAATTTGAATGAGGAAAGAAAGGAGAGAATTGAAGGTAGATAAGTACATACACAAGGACAGACCAGAAACTGCTGATCCTGAGGGCACAGGGGTTAAAAAAAGAACCTTCTCATTTGCTTCTCTCCCCAGATAGATATGAATCAGAGCTTTTTCTAGACTGAAATCTTTCTTTTGCTTTCCACCAGAGAAACCAATCTTTAATTGTTTTATGAATGACAAGAAAAATTCACACTGACAGCTGTCAGTTCTTTCGTGAGCTACAGACATAACAAATTACTTTTTTCCCCCCACTGCATCAGCAGCATAGCTATTTTTGTACTATGTAGTCAATGCTTCAGCTTTAAATCCAGTATAAACATGCTCCAGAATACAGTGAATATGACCTGGCTAGGATCAGTTTCTCTCTGCACAATTTTGTTTTCCTCATTTAGATTTTGATTTGAAAACATTAAGTGAAATCCAGACCCGAATACAGTCATGGGTAAAATTCTCTACTGACATAAAGGGAATTAGCTATTAGATATCATATTAGCATTGTAAGACAAGATTTTTTTGGGACTTGTAATGAAATAAGCTAAGTTAAACTTTATCCTTAAATTATAGTAATGAGTTACTATTTTGTATAAATAACTGAGAAGTCCTAATTATTACCTCCTATGATTTCTTGACTTAAAGAGGAAAAATACTGATGTGTTAAAAGTATGAAAAAAAAATTCTGACCACAAGAGTGATAAATGTGTTGGTTGTTTTTTTCCCCTGAATTTGAAGGGCAAAGTAGATAGAAAGATATGATGTGAGGGTTTTTTTGACAACTAGCTATTCTGTTATTCTAGAAAGTTCACAGGAACAACAAACTTCACCAAGTACTTCTTTGAATTTGACAAATCTTCCATGAAAGTCATTATTATCTGCCAATGTCTATAGAAGTCAAATACACCCACATTCAAGCACTTTCTGTTCTAAATAAACTTACTGTCTCTGATGAAAGCAGAATACCTTCAATCTTCAGATATTTTTCAAAGACAGAATGCAACTCAAAGAATATAAAACCAAATATATTCAGATTTTTAAATTAATAACTAGAGAAGTTAGGATAAACAATATAAAGCATCCATTTAAGCCTTGCTTAGAATAATAGCATTGAGAGAAGGAAGGACCCAGTAAAGTCTCTGCTAGAACATATAGGGAATGTTTACTAAATTAAAGTGACTGGGGTACTAGTGTGCTTTGAATTAAAATGAACCATTATGAAATAGCAAAATTCATTACATATGTCAATCAAAAGTTCAGTTCCTCTAAAACAATAAAACTCCGTCAGAAAAAAAAGGACATTATTTAAGTAGGAGACCTCAACTTTGTCACAGTGTCACAGTGCTCCTCCAATTAAGATATGTAAAATTGTCCTTTCCACTTCAACTGTATTTGTGGAATTTTTTATCTTTTCAGGCGTTTAAAGCTTAGGCATCTGCGATAAACTGGTAGGTCTGAGCTGTTGGCCAGGACTACTCCAGTATTTTTTACTATGCTTGCTTTACCCTCTCACACTAAGGATGTAACTAAGGCATATCATGGCCAGCTTCAGCCCTGGAAGGTCCCATTTCTTTCCCATGGAAACTAAATTGTGTTTAGACTGGCAAGGGAAGTAAACTGCATGGCACTGAGATGCAGAGCATGTATGAATTTGGGCCAAGGGGTTCAAGAGTACACCTAAGTCCCATTATTTTAGGTCAATGCTTTATTTTCCTTTTGCTGAACTGAAGAGTAGAGCCCTGTATTCCCTTGTTTTTTCTTCCTGCAGCCAGATACTGACCCTCACTGGACTCATGGGATTTTGGTGCAATAGTACAATGTTTTCAAATTGCAAAGTTCAAACACAGAACCCAGCTCTTCAAAATATAAATTTATTCTCTTTCTAGTGGAGGGTGGAATTGTAAAGCTCAGCCACCGTTCCATGCATATATTTGCATTCCTGTTTTGTTTATTTACTGTGATTTGGTCATTTGGTAGTAAAGTGTTTAAGTACAACTCCTGGTACAGCTCCCTTCAGCAGCAGCAGCCAGGAATAGTGCGACAATTAATGCCAAGCCTGCAGTCAGACTTGCTTTTTAAATTTTAACTTCAACTGTATTACTCCCCTGTTGTTTCAAATGCTGTAAAAATAGACTTCAGAGACTGATGAAATATGCAGATGCTTTTTAGCAAGCTGAAGGGTTCAACTGATCTCTCAGATCTGACTAAGCTCAAGCACTTTATTTTGGTTTTATTCTCAACTCCTTTCTGCTGTTCTGAACAAAAATGGAGCACACTGAGTGGCACAAGATGTCTGGGGATTGAAAGGTCATTCTTAAGGATGCCACCTTAATTCATAGGAAAACACAAACAAAGCTTCATCTTATTAAAGTGCTCTGGAAGCCAGTTAATAGGCAGACTTGTACTGTTTCGTAGTGGCTTTTGTTTTTTTCTGTATACTGTGAAACTTCAAAACTACCACAGTTGTTGTAGTCATCATTTTGTCCATAGGGTCTCACATGACATGCTGCCTCAGCTACCATTATTAGAAGTGTAGAGTGTGAGCAGAAGATAGCGGGGTTACGTAGAGTTACAGATTTTGAAGGCAGAAGAGATCACTTTGTTAGTCTAAAGTGTTGTCTTATTTAACTCAGCACAGAATTTTGCCCAGTGATTCCTGGCATAAGAAATGCTTTCTGCTGGGTAAGGAATTGTCAACAGTTTGGTTTTAAATACTTATGGTATCATATCTATGACTGAACTTCTATTTTTTCTTTTTTTTTTTTGCATCTATAAGAGAAAGAAATGTATTTCTTCAGGTGCAGATAAATGTAGGAAGTAGATGTTCTAAGTGTACAAATTATTAGATATGGCTTCATATATATATATATACACACCACCAATTAGATAACAACAGGGAATTATGCTGCAGTGTGATAAAGGTCTGGACAAACCATGGATACTCACAGACCCTACATCATGGAAAAACTATGAGAACAATTTGATCATGTGAAGGAAATGAAAAGAAATTTTTAGTTTCTTTATCTTGCAAGTGGTGTTTCAGTGATTTTGGTGGTGGTGGTGGTGGTTTTGCTAACAGAGTAAGATGAATTATGATAAATAATCATACAGCTGCTCTCCAGAGACTTTTATATCAGTAGAATGAACTAAATTCAGGAGTAACTATTGAAGCTGTTGTGAATTGTCCTGTGCCTATATCTAAATGACAGGACTGACTGCTAGATAAGGATTCACCTATTGGCTGCATCCTACCCTGGAGTATTTCTTAGTGTCTTTTCTACAGAACATAAAGTCGATTGTAAGAATTAGGCATGTGGTAATATGCTTAAGTCAATGTGCCATTCCTGTGAGTGCCTTGTGCTTTCAGTTCTGTGAAGTTTTTTGGAGCTAAAACTAGTCTGTACTCCCTTGAGGCTAATATGCAGAAAGGACTTTGAAATGTAGATACTTAGAAGCTGTTTATATAGGTAAAAATTGCTGTGGGACCAATTGAGAAAAAAAAAAAATAATAATTGAAGGAACAAAGAAAACATGACTCTTTTCTAAACTGTGGTGAATCTAATAAGTGCTCCAGTAACAAGTTAGAAGTTGTCTACAAAAGAGCATATAATTCTAGGCAGAATGCTAAACTGGCAAATTGGGCACAGAGTTACGACAAGTATACATTGCAGTTCATGCAGTACATTAGGTGACTCGTAGCCAGTTATGTGGCTTCTGAAGTAAAATATTCAAAAGGCCTTACCTGACTGTCAGAGTTCAGCCCAATGGGTGACTCACAGCACCACACAGCCACTCACCTCACACACCCCATTCCTCCCAGACAGGATGGAGAGGAGAATAAAAGGAATGTAAACCCCACAGGTTGAAATAAGAACAGTACAATAACTAAAGTATAATAAAAAACTACTACTACTATTAATAACAATGATAAGGGAGATAACAAGGGGAGAGAATATAAAACTAAAAGGGGAAAGGAAAAGGTAAAAAACAATAGCACAACTGATGCACAATACAATTGCTCACCACTCACCGATTGATACCCAGCCTGAACCCGTTACCCCTTGTCCTCTCAGTACAGTCCCTCATGAAGAGTCCCTCCCCAGCATCCCTATAGGCCCCCTTCAGATATTGGAAGGCTGCTCTGAAGTCTCCATGCAGCCTGCTCTTCTCCAGGCTGAACCGCCCCAACTTTCTCATCCTATCTTCGTAGGGGAGGTGCTCCAGTCCCCTGATCATCCTCGTGACCCTCCTTTGCACTTGTTCCAACAGTTCCATGTCCTTTTTATGTTGAGGACACCAGAACTTCACACAATATTCCAAGTGAGAGGACAAGGGGTGATGGGTTCAAACTGAAACAGGGAAAATTTAGGTTGGATCTGAGGAAGAAATTCTTTCCTGTAAGTGTGGTGAGGCATTGGAATGGGTTGCCCAGGGAAGTTGTGAATGCTCCATCGCTGGCAGTGTTCAAGGCCAGGTTGGACATAGCCTTGGGTGTCATGGTTTAGTGGAAGCTGTCCCTGCCTATGGCAGGGGGGTTGGAACTAGATGATCTTAAGACCCTTTCCAACTCTAACTATTCTATGATTCTATGATCAAAGCAGTAAACTGTGCCTTCCGGGTGACCTCCCCCAGTTTCTATACTGAGAATGATGTGCTGTGGCATGGAACACCCTTTTGGCTAGTTTGGGTCAGGTGTTCTGCCTGTACTTCCTCCAGGCTGGCTTTGTGTGCCCCTCATCGCTGGCAGAGCATGAGACTGGAAAGTTGTTAATTAGGGTAAGCATTACTTAGCGGTAACTAAAACATTGATGTGTTATCAGCAGTGTTCTCAGACTGAAGCCAAAACACATCACTGCACCAGCTACTAAGAAGAAAATTAACTATCCCAGCCAAAACCAGGACATCCGATGCATATTCAGATCAATGGGCAACTTTCCATATGAAGCATAAAAAAATCACACCTGATTTATATTAAATGCTTATTTGGTATGTTTTTTGCATTTTACCAATGAGAAACCATATGGTCTCCTACCATCTCCTATATTCTAGGAAATGACAAGACAGGAAAGCAGATTCCCTAGAATATTCATTAAAGATGAAGGCATCATTCAACATCAAGCAAATGCATTCAGACAGTGTTCTAAATAAATCAGTATGGTGAGGAAAGGAGAAAGAAAAATTTAATGTGCAGAGCCCCTCTATTGAGATATCGGCTGCCAGACATCCTTAATCTCTACACAAATCCTTATTCATAGTTAGGACAAAATAATTTTGAGGTTTAATATACCATTACTGTTAACACGTCATTAAAACATATTCGTAGTCTGGTTGAGTCAAAAAAATGTTTTTCCCTGTGTTGATTCTGTTCTCTGTCTCTGTACATCCTCAATACTGCAAGAATTATTTGTAAAAGAAGCTGAGGGATGGAAGTGATATTGAATTCTATCACATGGTAGCACTATTATTAGAAAAGAAAGCCACCGAGTGATGCAAGACAGAACCAAGAAGTAAGGCAAGAGGCATTCTTATAATCTATCTTGTTTCTCCTCCATTTAAGTTGTGGGACATAGTCTATAAAACACGTAAGGAACTGGCAAGCTAGATTTTGGAATTGTGCAGATAGATACAGAGTTTCTTTTAGAATATGACTTAGAAGTTTTGCAGTTTGTCTTCATTGGAGGGTGGAAAAAATACTAGCATCCCAGAATTCTTCATTAATAAAAAATGTTTAAACTTACAAACATTTTTTTTCTTTGTGTCAGACTTTTGAAATTTTTGCTGCTTTCTTCTGAAACAAAAAAGTTGAAATCCATTTTTTTCATTAGATCTGCAACCCCCCTGCTCTGGGCAGGGACACCTCCCACTAAAACCTGACACCCAAGGCTATGTCCAACCTGGCCTTGAACACCGCCAGCGATGGAGCATTCACAGCTTCCCTGGGCAACCCATTC
>JASSUY010012944.1:0-23490 GCA_032466535.1 Forpus xanthops | reverse complement strand
ACCGGAGCCGACTGTGGGGCACCGGGGCCGGCCGTGGGGCGGGCAGGGGAAGGAATGTCTGTGGTGGCGGCGGGGGCTCGGCGGCCTCTGGCCGTTGTCCCGGGGCTGCCGGCGCGGCTCCTTGGCGGCTCTTCACTCCTTTGTCTGGCGGTGGAGGGTCGGCCACGGCCCCGCTCCGCCGGCAGTGGCTGCGGGGGGCGGCCGGAGCCGCGCGGTGCGAGGGTATCGCTTCGGGTTTAACCCCCCCCCCCAAAAAAAAACCCTGAGAGTTAAAACCCGATCCCAAAGTAATCGTGGCCGCCGAGTGTGCCGCGGGCGCTGCCTGCGCCTGGCAGCGCAGGGAAGTGCCTGCTCGGAGCAGGGTGGAAGCGGAGTTGTGCGCTGGAAGGGTGCGCGGAGGGGCCCGGGGTCCTTCGTTATTTATTTTTTATTTCTTTCTTTTTTTTCCTGGTCTCTTATGAAGACATGCGCATTTGTTCATTCTTGCCACCGCACTGGAGTCTGCCTAGAAACAAAGAACACAGCCTGGCGAAGTTGATGCTGGCTCCCAAAGTGCCTGCCCCCCCCCCATTTACTTATGCCATAGTTAAAATCCCGGAGATAATCCGTGGGTTATTTCCCTATGGCTGCGGGTGGAAACCCCCCATGCACTCTCTCCACCACCCCCTTTCGCCCCTCGCCGCTGCCAACCCGGGTTACACGTTTGGAAGATGCAGCCATGCTCGCCAGGACAAGTTCTGCCGGCCCCAGCCCCGTGGTGTGACAGCTCACGGGAGGTGTTCCTTCCCGACTGGGAGCCACCCCCTTGCTGAATCATCCCGGAGCCATGGCCGGACGGCTCGGCCGCCGCTCGGGGAGCACGGCTTTCCCCTCTCGAGCATGAGGCGGTGGCGAGGCACACCGAAGAGACCTGTTTGCATTCGGGTCAGGCGCGGCGCACGCTTGCAGGGAGAAACCTTTCCCTTTCATGGCAGCAGGAGCTGCGGTGCAGGTCGGAGCTCAAAGAGAAGAGGTGCGCTGCTGTAAGGGACATCCCCTGCTTTTGAGGTAGTGCAGCTCTGACTGCCCGAGCCGGCAGCTTTGGCTTCTCTGAGGACGCCTTTCTTGCGTGAATGGGCTTCATGCGAGATCACCTGCTTTGAGAATTCGTGTTGCTCAGTTGTGGTTCTTAGCAGTAATCCTGGGATACGTGTCCGTGCTGTTCGCCTAAAACTAGTTTGTGCTGTCCTGGTGAAAGTCATTGCCTTTGTTACTGCAAGGAAGTAATGACTTTACCTTTTGTGTCAGATGCTGAAGTGCTGCCAGGTATCCTGCCTTTATTCAAAGCATGCTAAAACATATGGGAAAGAGGGAGAGGTGGGATGAGCAGTTTTGAGCTGGGGTGTATCAGGCAAGACTAAATTGCAGCAGTTGTTGGACATGTAACGAGATCCTGTAATTAGTTGTAGTCTATACCGTGCTGAAACTATCGAGTGTCTGAGCTGGAGCAGGCTGAATTAAGCTGGTTCTTCTGGGATTATGCAGAGGCAGAAGTAATGCGGTTAAAGTTTCCATACAGCAGCTTCCATGGGGTTGCAGAGATATTTTCCCCCTCTGGGTCCTCCTTGTGGGTATTTTGCTTTTAAGGTAGTACGTGGAAGCAGCAGTGATGCTGCTCTCCACGTCGGAGAAATGCCTTGCATGGCACAGTCCTTGGAGCTGTATTTACTAATGAAGGTCCAAATCATGCACTTCAGCTCCTCAGGGCAGGACTTGGGGGTTCAGGTTTGTGCAGATCTGAAGGATTTAAAGGACCCTGGTTTTAAAACTCCCCTGCCCCCTCACTCTGTGTACCCTAAAAATGATGTGTGGTAGTGGGCTCGTGCCCCACTCCTGCAGTGGGGCAGGGTCCCCACAGGGCTCTGGTTTGCTGTGGGGCTGTACTCGTGTGTGGCAGTCGCACACAGGCAGACCCAGGAGGCTGTGCAGTTACGGTGTGTGGGCACCAGCCCTTCATCGGGTGCTAATTTCCCTTGGTGTGTGCGTGTATATATAGACATGATACATATTTAAATGATGTGATTTTAAAGTAGTGCTGGCCCAGAAAAGTTTGAGAGCTATTTCAGAGTGTTTCTCTGTGAAAGACAATGGAGCGTGCAGAAGCTTCTAGGTATTATGGGCTGTGCTTACATCAGGAGAGAGTGCAGGCGGCCCTCTCAGAAGGTAGCTGAGATTTCCTGGTTCAGACTCTATGCAGCTCTGTCCCTATGGCAGCCCTGGTTCTATCTTCCAGGTGGTTTGGCAGGGACCCAAAGCAGCCCCGGTGGTGTGTGAGGAAATGAGCCCCTCAGTGCTGTAACCTGGGGGTTGCTCAGCCTCCTGCAGCATCTGCCCAGGTCAGAAGTCAAGGTGCCGCATCCTGCCCACCACTCATGGGAGTGAGGGGTCCCCATGAAGAGGGGATTTGGGGCTGCCCTCCCAGGGAAGGTGACTGAGCAGTGGGGTTGCTGGGCAGTTGTCCATCTGAGGTGTTGGGGTGTCACATCCACATAGAGGATTTTGTAGCGGGTTTAATGCCCAGTACCACTTCACAAACAGTGGTGACCTTCCTCCGCTGCCTCCTTCCCTGTTGGGGAATGGCTGGCATGAGGCTTAAATGATATTCTCAGGTTTTTACTGACCTGGAAGTTTTCTCTTGTGCTTGCCCCAAGATGAATATTTGTGCTGCCACCAGAAAGGAGATTTTGAGAGGCTGTTCTGTGCCTTTAAGGGAATCTCAAAGTGGGGGTTAAAAACTTGTGGCTCGAAGCGGGGGAGGTTGGATTTCGTTTGCAGCACAGCTCACAAATCAGTTCTGAAGCTGGTGCTGTGGTGGAAAATGTGGTCCTGCTTCTAGCCCTTCCCTTCAGTCTCTTCTTCATCTTTGTGGAGTAAGAAAGGTCTTGCAAAAAACAAACCAGCACTACTCATTTTAGCCGTCACTGCTTTCTTGGTTCACTTCTCCATATGGCCATAGGGACAGTTGTGTTGGCACAAGGACCTGGCATGCAGGGGGATGACAGGATGAGGCTGGACTGCTGCTTGTATTAGCAGCACTGGTTTATGCTGAGTTAAACTGGTGGCAAAACTGCTCTGCTAGTGTCTTGCATGCGGCTCTTTCTTTATGCAAGAGTCAAGCCAGTGCTTTCCTAGTCTCCAGCACCTGCAGCTTAGTCAGGAGCATGGAAGTAGAGGGAGATGTTCTCTGTGGCCAGTGTAGGTGCGGATGATGATGGTGAATCTGCAGTCAGGGTTTGGTGACTGATGCCTCAGCAGGACACCCCTCCTGCTGTGCTGGTGCTGAGAGCTTGGCTTTGGCAACTCACTGTGTGACTCAGGTGTGTTGGGAAAGAGTGTGCAGGCTCCAGAGGAGGAGGCCAGTCTGACCACGACCGTACTAGAAGTCACGTGTGGGAGCTAAGATGAGTACTAGAAACACGAGGCTGTTCATATGGAGGGAGGTTGTGCACTGGAAGTGGAGTTTAGAGGTACTTACAGGAGCTGTGGCTCTCTGCTGTGCTCGGAAAACAGAGTCCAGATGTCCAACTGAGGAGCAGCTGTCACTGCAGACAGGCATGGTGGCACCCTGCATTTGGGTTACCCAAGTCCAGTTTCCCAGCACCTAGCAGGAAAAGTATGAGGAAAGTCTTCAGCAACAGGGCAGAAATGCTCAGCTGGAGAATGGTGGCAGTGGTGGGGAGAGGATGTCTTCATTGAACGGTGTGTGTTTGCTTTGAAAATCCCTTAAAAGCTCTGAAGCTCAGGCTTGCTTGATCTGCTGTTTGCCAGATGTAATACTTCATGTAGAAGCTTCAATTCAGTGTGGACAAGTTGATGCAGGAAGTGCTCCCTCGTAGGTGATAGGGAACCAGTTGCCTATGTGTATGCACTGGTTTGCTTGTTCAACTGGTTGGGTTTTTTGAGGGTGAGTTTGTTTTAAATCGGTGTACTGCAGAGCTGTGGGCAGTGCATACATCCTTCTCGGGGGCAGTAAATGCACTCTTCTCTAGGGTAGTGCCTAATCTGTCACACTGTTTGAGCACAGTGTCTCTCTTGCTGAAACACAGCCTTTAATCCGGAGCATTTATTAGAACAAAAGACTTTGTGATTTTCTGTTCACCTTTAATGCAGCATCACAGGTACTTTGTGCATGTGTCTGCTCCTGGAACAGTTCCTCTGTGTGCCCCCTAAGCATAGAAACTGTGTAAGTGCATCCTTTAGGTTTGTTTTCTCCAGGTTCCTCTGTGTGTGCAGATTGCTGCTCCTTGATAGATGATTTACCTGAGCTTGTGCTTGCGGTGCTCTTGCAGTCAGGCATCTCTTGCTTGCTAAGCTGTTGTGTGTTGTTTTAAAAGGAGTGTATCCTCCCCTTTTTCCATGCCATCTTCCAGGAAGGATTGTCTACCCAGACTGATGTTATCTTCCCCCATTTTAAATGGTATCAACAGATACTTACTTTTTCCCTTCTCCCATCCTAATGGTAAGTACCGAGCTGTCTTGGATTACTCACATAGAGCAGATCTGTGGCTTGGCCTCCAAATTACATGGCTCTACTCAGCAAGGGTGAGGTCCCCTCTCTGGAGCCCAAGTAAAGGTGCCAGGATCTTACTTTGTGTAAAAGCACATTGACTGATATGGAGCTGAAAACCTGGTGGCCTCCAGAGCCAGGGTGGTTTGCGTCTGAGGGCTTCTGAATGCATAAAATCAGAGCGAATGCGTCTGTGTAATCCAATCTGCTCTTGAAAGCCTTGCAGAGGGCTGTGTGCTGCAGACATAAGCTGTGTCAATAAGAACTCTATTCACCCTGGAAAACAGCCTCGTGATCGGCTTTGACTGGCAGCTTCCTAAGGGAGGGCCTTTTCTGAGAGAGCTCCAGTTTTTGGCGGCACTTCTGACTGCCTTTTGGACTCCCACTTACTGTTCTTTCCTTGCCTTATGTGCAGGGAGGGTGCTGGGGCAGAGGGTGGATTTCACACAGCACTATAATGGGAATGTGGGGGGAGTTTCCTTCCTCGCAGCGCAACCCCTCTGCCAAAGCAGTACTTAGGAACATGGAAGCAAAGAGATTTAAGAGAACAAGAGGTAGCTGTAGGTTGCCTTGTGAGGGGGTGCACCTGGAGTGTGCTCGGGGTTCTTTCCTGCAGAGCAGTGGTACAAAAGCCCTGTCCTTGGAAAAGTCTTGGGGGGTAATGGGCAAAATGTGCATGTTAATGTGCTTTCTCCCCTTGGTTCTGCAGATGTGTGTGTCACCCAGAAGTGGTGTTGGTGCGGTTCCGCTCTCAGCAATGCTGGCACAAAGCTGTACCAACAGCTGTCATTTCCTGGTTGTTACTACTGAATAAAACTCAAGTCGGAACTCTTACTCCGCTTTCTGAAGTGTTCTGCACCATTTTTCTTGGAGGAAAAATCTGCTTGAGCTGCTAAAAATGATGCTTATGAGCTTTTCTGAAAGCAGGGTTTAATCAATATATCTGGTTCTGAGCTGCTGTTCAGTGCACAGTGTTTGTGCAAATGGCGTTTCCTGTTGCATTACAAGGGCGAGACTCAGGGTTTGCTCTGCTAAGGTCTTACTCCCTTCTCTCTGGCACTGAGTTACCAAGCAGGACACTGGGCTGTCACTTCTGGGTGATTCTTTGTTCCTGCAGAGCTCTTGGTCTATCTGTCACTTCAGTTTTAAAGCTTCAGCCCCATGATCAGGTGATGGGTTGAAAATGAGCTCATCTCTGTCTTTCTGGGTTATTCCTGTAGCTGCAAATGAAAGCTCGGGAATATAATTAGGATGTAATATGCACAAACTCAAAAAACCCACCCCAAAACCCAGCCCAACAGAAAATGAAGTCATGCAAAGCTGTTATTTGAGAGAAATGCAATTATGTTTCGAGCCAATTGAGGCTTGACTTGATTTCCCAGGGTTTGCTGGTGATGAGGCAGTAAAACCAGAATTAACTCTTGAAATACGCCTGTCCTGAGCCAGGAATGTGGCTGGTGAAAACCCAGGAAGCCACCCAAAGCAGTGGAGCCCTGTGCTCTTTGCAGTGGGTGAGTCCTGCAGTCCCATTGCCTTGTCTCTCCCCAGCTGATTCCCTGCGATAAAGCCCTGACGTTGCTGCGGGAGCTTTAATACCGATCTGTGAGTGGTTTAGGTGGGATCGGCCCCCGGGCAGAGCCGGGAGGCCAGGGATGGGGCAGGAAATGCTGGTTTCTCTGCTGCTGTTCCTGAGACGGGGAGGCCACTGCTGGGTGATGTGGTTTTGCTTCCTGTTCCCAAGCTGTTTGGGTCAGAAGTAGCGGTGTTTTTCCATGCTAAGATGTTTGGCTTCATCCTGAAGGCAGCAATAAATGTCACACCATGCACAAAGCGCTGCTTATATTCCAGAGTCTCTTTATGGCTGCTTTTGACTTCTAATTTGGATGGTGAAACCTGTAGTAGTACTTTTCCTGCTGCATAGATCTGCTTTTCAAGGCAAACAAAGGTTTTATTTTCTCTTTCTGTTTTGGAAAGAGCCTTTGGATGGATGCTGGAGAGGAGCTCTTCATCAGGGCCTATAGCGAAGGAACAGGGCCTGATGGGTTCAAACAGAAACAGGGGAAGTTCAGGTTAGAGATAAGGAAGAAGCTGTTCCCTGTGAGGGTGCTGAGGCGCTGGCACAGGGTGCCCAGAGAAGCTGTGGCTGCCCCATCCCTGCAGTGTTGAAGGCCAGGTTGGACACAGGGGCTTGGAGCAAGCTGCTCTAGCCGAGGGTGTCCCTGCCTGGGGCAAGGGTTGGAGCTGGGGAAGCTTTAAGGTCCCTTCCAACACAAACCAGGCTGGGATTCTATGAAATAGCTCACAGGCCTGTAGCTGAGCAGGAGGGAGCTAGTGGGTCTGATCTGGGGATGCAGGGATACCTCAGCCTGCTTCTGCACTCCTTGGTCGCGAGGAGATAATGCTGCAAGGAGTTCATTGAGATGCTGGGACTTAGTTCATTAACGTTTGAGAAGTGGTCTTTTGGTGGAAGCCCCTGGAACTGCAGGGCGGGTTGGTGCTGGTTGTGCTGTGCAGAGCTGTGAGGTCTGGAGGGATGCATGTGGGTTGATGGACTGGTCACTGCAGTGGTCCTGAAGGCTGGAATGGTGAGCTGCCAAGTGTTCCTACCTTGCTGATGGGGAAGCCTGCCCTGTAAAGGAGACCCAGCTCATGCAGAGGAGCATCATGGCCTGCTGGAAGCCATGGCTGACTGCAGGGCTGCTGCTGGAGCTGTTCTCCAGAACACTCGGAACACGGCATGCAGAATGTCATCGCAGGCTCTGAGATCCAAAACCAGTGGAGAAGAGGGGACTGGGCTCTTTCCTGGCTGTGGTGGGGCAGCAAAACCACTTCTCTTTCCCCAGATCTGGCCAAACCTCGTGATCAGTGCTGTTCATGCTTAATCAAGCCACTTGGTTGTAGGATGGCCTTCCTCCCCTGGCTACAGCCAGCAGGTCAGGATGGGTGGATCTCTATAGCCACACCAGATATCAGTGGGATCCTTTTAAATACAGTCTGAATACCTTAATAAGTAGTAATTAGCAGTGCTGACCCAAGAGGTTTATATTGCACCTTCAGGCATAGCGGAGTTATTTCTGAGGTACAGAAAGAAACATTAGCATGGATCCATCCATAGGGATACAGGTAATCTGTCCCTTCTCTATAGCCTCTGGGTGCTGGGTGTATAGCACTTGACCTCTGGATCCACAAAGTGATGCCTCTGTCCTGGGTCCTCTGACCAAATGCCTCATGAATTGGGTTTGCCTTGGGTACTCAGTGAAGCACTGGGTGACCTTCATTAAGCACAGCCCTCGTAAGGAGCCGTTGTGCTCCAGGCGTGGTCTGGCTGATGCAGCAGCACCTTTCCCAGGATGCTGGAGGAATCTGTGCTGCAGGTCACGTCAATAAAGCCAACCAGAGTGGGATGAATGGTGAGCCCCTGCCCTGCTGCGTACCTGCAGTGAGGTGATCCCCATGCTGAGGCAGAGCCATTGGCTACTCCACCTCCCAGGCTGTGCCACATGCCCTTGAGGGCATCACGAGTTGCTGAGCCTGCTGTTTCATGCCCTTCACGTGGGTTTTGCAGCTGAAAGGTGCTTTCTCTGTCCTCCCTCTGCTGTCCTCATTCGTCTGCTGTGTGTTTGTGCTCATGAGTGCTTGTCCTGGCTGAGTGATTGGGCAGGAATGAGACCTGGGCCCCACAGGCTGATGGAAATGGTGGTGAAAAGAGGAGCTGGAGGATGCCCAAGGCTAAGGAGAGCATCTGTATGGCTGAGACTGAGCTGGTTGCTGACAGCTTCTCCAAGTAACCAGCTTGTTCAATGAAATGCTACTGTCGTTCTGTACTGGTTAATAACAGTAATGCTTAAGCCAGCCACTGCTTAAGGCCATGTACCAAGGCAGATGCTTTTTACCAGCAGCAGTTCCCTTCTTGAAACTGAAGACTGGGCTGTTGAGTTGAGCTGATCCTGTGCAATGGTAATTCACTGCAAACTGCACTTAACTGCCCACTGATTCCTGCTCTGCAGGCTTGGGGATGTATTGTCCTTCCCAGTGGGGGGACCAGGAGAGCAAATAGGGAAGGCTGGAGCTGAGGGCTGTAGCCCAGCCAAGCACTCCGGATCCGGGGCTGCCAGGCAGGGATGTGCAGTTTGTTTGCCATGCAGTTTCCTTCCTGTCTGTAAAGTGTAGATGTGGACAGGTATGAGAAGCTTTTAGTATGAGCATTGCTTATGTTCAGCAATAGACATGTGGCTGGTGGCTTGCTTGATTCATGGATTTCTTTTGAGCATCCTTAGATACTTCTTTGTCGATAAAATCCCAGACTGGTTTGTGTTGGAAGGAACCTTAAAGTTCATCCAGGCTGGATGCCATTAAGATCAGAAACTTGCTCAGTGTTGTGCAGCAGTCATCTAAAGGAAAGAAAGGAAGGCAGCATGCTTGTTGAACTAGTATTACAAATGGGCTTTTTACATGTTTTTAAAGACATCTGGTACAACACTGCTGCTGAGGGAGAGAAGTCCCTTATGGGGATTATTGGCCACATGTAACATCTTTGGAATAGTTAGAAAGTGAAGCTGACTCCAAATGGGAGCGATACAGGGAGGAAGGTATAAACCTTAATATGCTGAATACTAGAAGAGTGAATTTAAATGCGTCTAATGTCTGTAATCTGTGTGTTATTAGCTGTAATCTGCTTCCAGGAAGCATACAGACTTGCCTTTCTTTTTCCCCTCTCTCCACAGAACTGCATTAATGAGAACAGAGTGTTTCTCCTGACCTCTGCATTTAGACTGAGCTCCCAAGAGCACCAGTTTTTCTTCTATATTTCTGGATAGCATCTGCAGGTAGTGAAAAGCTGCCACAAGTAAATAGCAATGTTGGAAATGTGTTACTGCAGTCCCAGGTCACTAAACTAGGCTTCCAGTACTGCCTGATGCTCGCTGGAGAGTGGAACTAGGGCTACTGGGTGTTTTTAGGATGGTCTTAAACCTGTGTGCTGCCAAAGTGGCTCTCAGTTGTGTGATCCCAGGAGGAAACCTGCAAGCTGGGAGAGGGTTTGGATATACATCTTTCTGGGGTGTACCACAGGGAAGGTAGAAAGGCAGTGTTGTTAGCTGGATTGTGCAGATAGAGGTGAGACTGGCCTTAGGACTGTTTGAGTCTGCAGTATGGGGGGAGACTACTGTGACACAGCAGCAGCATCCAACACTTCCGGGTGGGAGATTCTCACAGCTGACTCCGTGCATCTCCCTATACTGAGGCACAGAGCCTATGCATATGACTTTGCTTTGGTTCCTGCACGGATGTGATGATGCTCATCCTAGAGATTCAGACACCCAAAACGAGGGAGAGCATTAAAGTATGAGATCTGCTTGCTCCTGACCTGAATCCCCTAATCACAGCCTGGCGTAAGTGAAGGTCTTAGGCTGGGTTGAGTAGAGGGCATCTTCACACTAGAAAATGTCTATCTGCTCTCCCTGTCCCAGAATTAGAGCTTACTCGTGATGAAATACAGTTGTAAGGGTTAAACCTGACTTGTGCTGGACCTGCTGTGTGTGACTCTGTTTCCCTAGCTGCAGGCACCTGGTGAGGATAGGTGAGTGCTCCTGGAGCTCCCTGTGCCCAGGACACTTCTCCTGGGTACCAGGAGCACATCCCGGTGAGTCCCATCCTTTTGCAACTGCTCCTTCATTTAGCGAACTTGGATTAGAGCCTCAGTTGGATTTAATTTAGAGTCTGTGCTGCTACTTTCTGTTCTTCAATCACTGGTGCAGCAGTGTGGCTGCTTTCACTGAGCTTGGAGCTTGCTTTTGGCTGTGGTGCCCCCCTAACCTCAAGCCAATGGTAATCCCTCTCTTTCGGCATCGTGTGCCCTTCATTCTGGGTTGGGATACTGCAGCAAGTGATGTAAGTCCAACTGGCTTTTTTTCCAAATAGGTGGCTAAGATGAAAACTCAGTTTTGGATAAAAGAAAAGGAACTTATTCCACTTTGGGTGGCTCCAGAACAAAGGAAAGGGAATTGTCAGCACATTTTTGCATGGAGGTGAAGGGAAGTGCATTTGTTTCTTCGTGGAAAGCTGCACAGTTTATTTATTAGGTAGAGATGCTTCAGCTGAGGGGTGGAGATGAAAAGGCAAACAAGGGGGGAGCAAGCCTTGTCTTTGTAAAGCAGTGCTTCAGGTTTTCTTTTGAACAGTCTGGAAATTCAGGTTAGTCACTGTAAAATGAATAAGTAATGTCTGTGGAAAGCACAGCCCAGCTTGCACACAGAGCAGGCAGAGACATTAAAATACTCAATAAAGGACTTTAAAAGCACATTGGGCTCAAATCCTTGGTCCTGTAAACTGAGGGAGCTTCTCTGTTTTTTCTGTTAGCAGAGGCCCTGGCTGCTGTCTTGGTTTTCCTCTCTTTTCCTTCCTGTCCCCTCCTCCCATGCTGTGAAAGGTGTGTTTGTGTGGAGGGTTTCTTGCAGCACATAGTCAAGGACTGTTGTGGAGCTCGGAGAACTTGATCCAGAGGCTCCTCCCAGCTCCATGGGGGTTTGTTTGTACGGCTCCCATGCACCACCAGGAGAGCCTTGTTTTGTTCAGCATCCTGTCAGACACAGCTAATGGGGGTTTGATCATCCCCCACAAATGCTTATAACACCATGAAATGTCTTTGAGAGCCAGGAAACCGTGGGGTGGTGCCTGCAGGTTGAATTCACAGCTCATTGCCTTGGGATAAGCTGGTAACAGAATAGTTGCTAATATCTCACTTGTGTGTTGATATTTCCACTGCTGTTAGTGATATGTGACTGGGGGTTGGGGTTTTTGGGTCACAAGATGTAGTGCATGAGCCAGCTCCCACTCGGTCTTGATGCCCTGTTTATATGATGCGTTTGGGCAAGACAGGATGAGCTGTTGCCCATCTACCTCCAACCTGTGACTCCTGCATGTTGGCCACATGAGGACAGCAAGGAACAGGACAAGTGTGGTGTACTAAAGAGCCACAAACTAGCTCTGTCTTTGACCATACCATTGCAGTAAGTCTCTGGGCTGTGCCTGGTTGGGGTGCCGTTGGAGGGTGACCCAGTAGCTAGTTGAAGCCCTCCGTGTTCATTTTGTGTCTTCTGTTTCTGCTAAAGAATGAAGAAGTGCTCAAAGCCAGGTTGGATGGGGCTTGGAGCAACCTGGTCTAGTGGAAGGTGTCCTTGCCCCTGGGAGGAGGTTGGAACATACGATCAACCAGGTTGGAAAAGACCGTGAAGATCATCATGTCCACCCTTTACCCAGGACTGCCAAGGCCACCACTAAACCACTGTGAGCTTTGAGGTCCCTTCCAACCCAAACTACTTGTCCTGGCTTTTTCTGGGATAGAGTTAGTTCTCATCCTAGTAGCTGTGTGTGCAGTGCTGTGTTTTGGCTTCAGTGAGAATGCCGCTGTTAGCGCACTGATATGGTTTAGTTGTTGCTCAGCAGCACTTACCCTGGTCAAGGACTCTGGCTCGGGCTCTGCCAGTGAGGGGGAGCACAAGAAGGTGGGAGGGCACCTGAGCCCCACTATCCAGAGGGATGTTCTACACCACAAGTCATGCCCTGATATAAAGTGGGGGGCAGTTACCTGGAAGGGGCCAGTTACTGTTTGTGTTGGGCTGGACATTGATTGGACTGGGCATCACTCCAGGTCAGTGTTTGTTTTCTCTTTCTCCTTTTAGTTTTATATTCTCTCTCCTTGTTATCTCCCTTGTCGTTGTTACTATTATTAGCAGCTTTATACTGTGCTTTTGTTATTAAACTGTCTGATCTCAACCTATGGGGTTTACATTCCTTTGATTCTCTCCCCATTCTGTCCAGAGGAGGGAAGCAGGGGGTGAGTAAGCAGGTGATGATGCTGAGCTACCAGCTGGGTTAAACCATGATGCTGTTCTATTGTAATGTTTGGATGAAGCTGGATGTAATGGATATGGCTGTGGCTTCGGTGAGAGGCCAGGGCTGCATCTGAGGAAGCTTTGGGGGCTGTTGATTGAAGGTTCCTGGCCTGTTGGGTGAGCTCTAAGATATGGTTTACCTTGCAGAGCATAAAGCGTGTGTTCCATGTTTGCTTTGTGGCTCTTGAGCATATATATGTGTATGTTTGAAGTACCTGCAGTTCAGAGGGAGCCTCATGAGCCTTGTGTGATCAAAAGAGTCTCCTATCTCTGCAGGCTGAAGGGGAGGCTGAGCATAGACAGCCCATGGTGGAGTCTGTGTGTTTGCTGTGCCCTTAAGGTAAAGAATTAAGCTTGCAGAAGAGGAACGAGGTCAGGTCTAGACCAAGGAGCAGACTCTGGAATCCAGCCAAGAGTGTAAGTGAGGTTTTTCCTGTAACAGCATCCTCCATGTGGCACTTGTGTTGACTTAGCCCAAAGCAGGCTGACATCTGTAGGTCAGGCCTGATTAAAAGGGAAGAAGGGTAGAGAATGGCTCTGCGGAGTAAAGAGGATTTAGAGATAACGGTGGGAGGAGATCCTGGCCCTGAACTTGCACAGTTTGGTTTGGCCTTGGGAATCTCACCCTGTCTGGCAGCAGGGATCTCCTGATCCCCAGGTTCCTTGTCAGCCCCCGCAGCACTGTGGCTGCTGCTCCCTTTGTCCCCGCTTCATGGATGTCTTCTGATCAATCGCTTTAGCTCTCTTCTGCTGCTGCGCAAGGGAGGCCTTCCACACAAACCTCTGGTCTGCAGTAAAAACCCTAGCATGAGCACAGCAGCCACCCTTTACCTTGTGTGTGACAGGGTTCAGTGTGTGGGTTGCTTGCTGGATGCAGATGAAGGGTACCGTGGTGCTGAGCTGTGCTGTGGTGCTGAGTGTTACATGCTTGAGGATGCTTCAGAACAGGTTTCTGTGCTCATTTTGACCTCTGGTATCTACCTGCCCAAATGCAGTTGTGGTTGCTGAGGATGCTGGAGACGTTGTCTTTGCTGAGAGAGGAGGATGATGGCACTTGAGAAGCTCTGTAGAGCAGTGTGTTGTGTTCAGAGCTGGCTTACAGGCACCAGCTGCTGCTTCTCTTCCTCACTGAGCATGTTGCTCTCTCAAGTGCTTTGTCACTGAGGATCATCTGTGGTGGGTGACCTGAGGCACAGGGCCGAGGTGACACTGCATGCAGTACTGTGAAGGAGTGTGCTGCTGCAGGAGTCAGGAATGCAACTTCTCTGTTCCTCTTCCTTAGTGTCCTTCAGGGGCTGTTCTGATTTTTCCAGGATTCCTTTTAGTGGAAAAAGGGTTTATTTGATTAGATGAAAACTTCTGTGGTAAGGATCTGAGGGAATGAAGGGCACTTGGCATCTCCCTGAAGCAGTAGTTTTAGTTTCTAAATGAAAAACTTTCCTAGCAAGATAAAAATAGAGAATTACTTTATGGGGAAAGTACTTATTTCCCTACTGGTTCCGCTGGGTAGCCTTCAGCCATGAGGTAGGAGGGAAATTGCCCTCAGCTCCTTTGGACCACCATCAGCCCTGGTGGCTTTCCAGTGGGGCATCCAGAGCTACACTGGAACTGTGCTTTGGCCCTCTGAGTGTAAGGTATATGTGAATCCATATGAAATGTTGATGTTTCAATGCTGCTTCCCTCCCTGTAGGACCTGTTGTGCCATGAAGCACATCCAGTGGTGCATGGGTGAGGTTCTTCATGTTCCTGTGCTTGGTCCAGCAAAGGAGCACTGAGAGCTGTGATGACTGCTCACATCAACCTATTACCAACTATTGTACTGAGGGCAATAGTAGCATAAGCACCAGTGCCCTTACATAGAGTCCTGGGCCTCTCTTTCAGAGCACTGGCAATTATTTGATGGTTTTGTAGAAAACAGATTAATTTGGCTCTCATTGTAGTCCCTAAATTCATCTCCAGCTGTGACAAGAGCCAGGATTGAAGCCTGGGCCCTCCAAGTAAAACGCAGGTAATTACCCCACTCCATCATGTGGCTGTACTCAGCTAACAAAGGCAGCACCTTCAGCAGACAGGTCCTGCTTACACAGGCAGCACCTTCAGCAGTTGGTCCTGCTCACAAGTGATGCTAAGCCTTGGAGCTGCCTACATGGCTCCGTGTGCTTGCTCAGAACCTGCAGTCCTTGTCTGCATCCCTCTTCAGCTGCTTAACCCCTCAGTACTGCTGCCTCTCTCCAGTCGAGAGACTTCCTGCACCAGTGTGTGTAAGCTTGAATGATGGTTTGTGTTATGGCAATGGCTGTGGGGTCCCGCCATGGTCAGAGTCTGCTACAGAACTGCTGTGCGGCCCCTGGCAGGTCAGGGGATGTATTGGACATTGCTGCTTGCCACCTCTCCATTGATTTGGGCTTAGAGGCAGGGT
This sequence comes from Forpus xanthops, assembly GCA_032466535.1. Lineage (NCBI taxonomy): Eukaryota > Metazoa > Chordata > Aves > Psittaciformes > Psittacidae > Forpus > Forpus xanthops. The sequence continues at coordinate 8,633 of JASSUY010012944.1, read as the reverse complement.
GAGTGCAGAGCAGGGTGATTCCTGAGCAGCGAAGGCTGCTGTGAAGCTTCCCTGCCTGACCACTGACCTCAGGTAGGTCACTTAAACCTGGTTTTCTGCAAAGGGACAGCTTGGATTAAAGTTTGCTGACATTTGAGTCCTTTGCAGTATCATGATGTTGGGCAGTTTCGAATACAATTTTTCTTCCCTGTGCCATTCCTCAATTTGACTGTTGCCCTGCAGTGACACAGGAGTTAGTAAACGAGGGAGAAGAACAGACCTTAGTCTGAGTTTAAGAATTGGCTGTACCCTGTAGGAATGTGTCTGCAGTTTAGAAACCATAAGGCCTTATTTTCAGCCCCTGTCATCTCTTTAGATCCAGGCTGCTTCCCAAAAGCCATACCGGCTGGTGTTGTAATACAGAGGCTGTGTGTGCAGGCAGTGCTGGGTGCTTGAATGCAATCCTTGCACAAAACCTCATCTGTATGTAGATACCAGCACGTGAACAGTGGTGGCTGTGTGAGTGGATAAGCGGGTCAGGACCCCCTGAAAACACAACCATATTGATGTTGTTAGCAAAAGCTGGGGAGCATGTTTTCCTTGGAAATTGTTATTCAATACTGTCTTTGGTTCCTTTTGAATTAAACATGGTGTTAAGAATTGGTTTGTTGGAATTCTGACTCTTATGGAAGATTGGATGTTGGGTGGCTGTTATGAGCAACCAGAGAAGCAGGCATGACCTGAGCAGCCAGCATAGGCAGCACTGGCAGCAGGGAAATCGAAGACAAGGGAACCCGTGGAAAAAAATATGTACAAGGCAAAACTTGCACAGCCAGCCCTTATGCAGCAAATAAAGCAAGGTCTTGCTGACCTTGGCAGCTGTACAGGGCAGCCTCTGCATGAGAATGGCTTGTGCTTAATATGCTAGAGAAATTATTCAGGGACAAATATCCCTGTTTGCTGCAGCGCTGGGGATGCTGTCTTCTCCCATCTGCACTTGCAACACGAAGCATTGCAGACAGGGCAGGAGGAGCAGCTCACCCTCCTCAAGCACTTCCAGTTCTCCATGCTGTGGCTTGAAGGAATTCTGGTACTGTCCTCATGGCACAGAAGGGTCCAGCTTTGCCTTAGGGTAGCTGGCTGTGAGGGCTGGCAGTGCCAGGGTATGAAGGCAGTATGATGGGAGTCTCCCTTATTTAGGCCATGCAGTTTGTGTCTGCTGGCAGGAGATGGTCTTGACTGGGGGTGCAGAGGAGTGCTGTGCTCCCCATTCTGTGCTGTGCTGAGGACCTGCAGACTACTCAGATGCTGCTAAAGGTGTGTGTTCCCTGTGTGCATCTCTGGGGCAGCCTGAGCCCCCTCTCCCGCTGCACAGTGTGGGCTGTGACACAGCCTGTGCATGGGGGCCCCCCAAGCCAGGGGGAATCGGGACAGATGGATGGGAGCTGGCTACAGGCTCAGCTCCCCACGTCCTGGGGCCAGGTCAGGGCGCGCTCTGCGCCTGCGCATCCCTGCACTGGTGCAGCTTACTAACCCTTGCTGTTTACTACTGCTGCTTTGCATGGAGTGTTCTTTCTCAGCCCCGTAAACCCCCATGTGAGAGTGAGGTGTCTGTGTGGGGAGAGGGGCAGGGACAGTGTGTGTTGCTGTTGATTGTGGGAAGTGTAATTAATGCAGGGATGAAGTGTTAAATGTTAAATTGAAATGGGAGATGCAGAAGCAATCGATGGGTCAATTCCAAGGCTGGGATGGAATGCTCAGGCTTTCAAACAATAACCAGATTTCCGATAAAATCTCCATTGTGTGTAATTAAAGGGGTTGAAATACGAAGTCGGATGTTAAGGGAGTGATATTTAGATGATGTTGAAAGAATAAAGATCCAGACAGAAGAGTCTTCGTGTCTGCAGGCAGAGCCCTTGGCTGAGCAGAAATGATGTGGAGCTCAGGGGCTGTACCCAGACAGGCACTGAAACCACAGAAATGGTGGTCAAACTGAGAAGACCCATGCTGCAGTGCTGAGCATCTGCATGGATGGAGAAGAGACCATTTGCCCCTGATAGCTCCCCAAGACCTTGGTCCATCCACGTGCACAGACATGTGCACCCGAGTCAGCCTTCCAGAGGAGTGATGACAGCCTGTTAAAGATGACACCAGTGGGAAGCCTTGCTGCGGAGAACACTTCCCAAGAGTTAAAACTGCTCTTTACCAACTGCCACCACGTTTCAGTGATATCCCAGCTAGTCACTAAAGAGCCAAGACATGCCACTGATGTTTTGTTAGGGAACAGAGTGGCAGTTAAGGAGAGAAGTAAGGTTGGGCTCAGCTCAGCACTGCTGCCAGTGGGATGCATGGGGTGTCCCGAGGCATTTCCAGGACACTTCTTTGAAGTTCCTGGTTTTCCCTTGCCCTGTAATCCATAAAGGAAGCAGAAAAGGCTCCAGAGTAGCAGCTCCCCAGTTTAACTGGCCTGTGAGTAATGACACCAGGCAAGGTTTGTTCTGAGGGCAGCATCAGGCTTTGCTGTTCCAGTCAGCTTGATTTTCTGATGCTGGGAGCTGTGCAGGAGGCTGTAGGAAGCATCCATTCCCCAAACACATGTCTTTGCTCTCATCCCTAAGGGAATAGCTCAGAATATGCGACAGACATAGTATTTACTGTGAGTACTCCACCTGTCAAGGTAACATTACCATGGGGTAGAGGGTAAAAACCACTCTGCTAAATGAGATGAATGAACTGGTTCATAGCTCTGGGCTAACCTTGTCCTGTACCTGTGATGGGATTCTCTGGGCACACATAGCTGTGAGGCTCTACAGAGCCTTGGAAGGTGTATGTTTGAAGAGTAAGTTCTCAGGGGGTATGTAGGGATGCAGGAGAGGGTCTCTTCATGAGGGATTGTAGTGACAGGACAAGGGGTAACGGGTTTGAACTTAAACAGGGGAAGTTTAGATTGGATCTGAGGAAGAAGTTCTTTACTGTGCAGAGGGATTGTAGTGACAGGACAAGGGGTAACGGGTTTGAACTTAAACAGGGGAAGTTTAGATTGGATCTGAGGAAGAAGTTCTTTACTGTGCAGGTGGTGAGGCCCTGGAATGGGTTGCCCAGGGAAGTTGTGAATGGTCCATCACTGTCAGTGTTCAAGGCCGGGTTGGACATAGCCTTGGGTGGCATGGTTTAGTGTGAGGTGTCCCTGCCCATGGCAGGGGGGTTGGAACTGAATGATCTTAAGGTCCTTTCCAGCCCTAACTATTCTATGATTCTATGTGGTATAATCCCCATGGCAGCCTCTTCTCTGTGGTTTAAATGCTGCTGGTAATGTAACCCCTCCTGGCAGCCTCTTGGACATGCCCTGTGACTGGGGTGATTACTGCAAGCCTTGCCTTACCCATGGCTGAGCAGGGCTGTTGCAGAGTGAAGTGAGGAGCGAGCAGGGAGCTCTCTGCACAAGAGATTCTTGGCCCTTCTGCCTAAAGGTCTCTTCAGTTTCCACCATGGTGTAGGTGGGCAGAGGGAACCTGAGCTTTGGAAAAGAGCCTTTGTGCTGCAGACTGTAGAAGAGCTGTTCCATTAAGGGAGCCTGAACAGGGGTCAGTTATGTTGCAGTCAAGGTTGCGGGTTAGACTTTCTGCTTCGAGCTTCAGAAAGCGTTGGGAATTGTGGCATTTCAGCCCAGAGCAGTCTGAGATTCTATGAATGGTGAGCAGACAAACCCCTGCAGGCTCAGGAAGTTCCCAGAATTAAACAGTAGGAATGTGGAGAGCATTTGGATGGGAGATGGTGCATGTTTGTCTTGGGTACTCTTGGGCACCTGTGGGTGCTGCTGGCTCCTTGTCTCCAGCTGCAATGGGGAGGTCATTCCTCCTTTCCGGCTGCTCAGGGACCTCTCTGCTCTCATGTGCCTGTGGATGGGAGCAGAGGAAGGACTCCCAGGCCATGTACCACTGTGGAATATCACGTTTGACGACTTCCATGCTGGAGGGCCAGTCCAGCCTCCCATGGCTGCCTGTCAGGGAGGATTCTCTTGTCCTCCCTGGTCCATCCCTTTGGTCCTGATCCCAGTCTGTTGGGTTGTTTCCACCTACATCTTCAACACAAGTAGTAGACCTGCAGCTCTGGGCAGCATGGGGGGGTGAAAGGTGCTTTACACCCTGGCCTGCACACTTCCCCTACTTAACCTTCCTAGAGAGAATATTGGGGAGCAGAGATGCTGGTCTCCAGTCTTGGATGCCTTGATGCTCCCTCCACTGTATCCTCACCAGCTACTCCATGGGGTTGACTATGTCCCTGTGGATTTTCCAGAGAAGATCCCTGCAGTCTCCTTCCTATCAAGCACAGTTGGCTGGTCCTTGAGCACTGGTGTGTGCGTGATGCCTGTGTCAGGTCCCAGTCCTGTTTTTCCTGACCTGGATGCATGGAACAGCTTGTTCTCTGCTGTCTGTTAACCCTTACGAGGACGGTTTGTCTTGTTTGTTCCACGCTGCTGTGCTCGCAGGGTCAGCTCTGCCTCAAGGCTTAGAGCAGAGCCAGAGGGAGTTAACTGCTGAGTGATGATGGCTCTCCCCAGCTGAAGATCTGCTCTCATGAGCTATTTAAGCCTCTGTTTCTTGTATGTTGGCGCCAATCAGATTAGCTGGTGCCAGGAAACAGACCACTGCCTGCTTGCTCCTGAATGCACCCTTTTTCCTCCTTACCTGTTTATCCCAGTCGAGCTGCTTCCTGCTCCGCCTCTGTTCTGTTCTTTTGCTTTGTTCCTTCCTTTTCATTTCCACAGCCTTACCCTGGCCCATCTCTTCTCTCCCCCAGGCTGTCTTGCTGGGGTTTCACATCCAGCCTTAACACAGTAAATCCAGTGCCGTGCTGGAATACCACTAGCTGCTCCACTGTGCCCTGCATCAGGCTTTTCTTGCTCCTGATTCCCTCCACAGCGCTTACTCCATTGTAACTCTGATTCCCTTTAGTGTGCAGAAGTAACGGTATCTCCAGTTCAGTGGAGGCATTGAATGTGCTTATTTTCCCAGGGAAGAAAGGGGAGCAGGCTGGAAGGGAAGCTGGGAAGCTGCAGCCCCTTCCTAGGCTGTGTGCACACCAGGCACTGCTGTGCTCTCCTCTCCAATGGACCCTTCTACTCATTGCCAGTTTCAGCAGTGGATTCATTGTACAAATAAGCTCACAACCCCTCAAATGCCCAGGACCAAGTGTTCCAGCCTGGCCATGAGGGCCAGAACAGGCCCATCCCCTCCTCTTGCAAGGCCCCACCTTTATCCTTAGTCTAAAAATACAGGACAAGGACATTCCTTCCTAGTTACTCTGGTCTGTTATTCTGACCTCATTACACTTCCCCAATAGAAAACTTCACTGCTCTCCTCTAATAGTGGTGAAAACAAACAAGACTGTTGGACTTCCTCTGGAAAAAATGCATCTGTATCACAGGGAATTGCAGGGAGCCAAATTTCCACTGCGGAGTTGGTGCTGGCCACGCATGTTCCATCACATGCATCTGGTAAACAAAGCTGTCTTCACACTTAGAAGAACTTAAACCAGTTTATCCTTTGTATGTGAGCTGCTTCCCCTTCCTGATTTGTAATAGTGCTCCTGTGCTGGTAGCTGGGGTTGCAAGAAGAGCTGCTCCTTTCCAGCTTCCCCAAGGTAAGTATATTTTGAGGCCTGTGTATGTTCCTGTGGGTGGGAATGAGAGCCAGTGATGGATTGTTGAGCCACATTGTAAATTCTCTTCCTTGGACACCTCTGATTGCCTCCTCTGCACTCTGCTCCTGATCATTCTCCTTCAAACATCCTTCTCATGCTCTTAACAGCAGCCAGTTAAAACAGACTCCACTTGCCATCCATCCCCTCTTCTCTCTGCCACCTCCCAAGCTCCTGCCCTTGGCTGGGTTGAGAAACAAGTGCATTGAAGGATTCAGAGTGCACACTCTGGGCTGCAGGGAATATATCCCTGTTTGGGGCTTTTCAAGTCAGCTTGGACAGCCACCCAGCCAGCCTGACCATGAGCAGCTGGGGGCTGCAGGGTGATGGCAGGAAGGGCAGGGATGTGGGAAGCACTGTTCCTGCCTGGCTCAGCCCACCTTCTGAGGCTCCCGGGTTTGATTTGGGTCAGTTTCATGCTGAGTTGGATGCTGTCTGGATAAAAGCATGCCACGAACCTTAAGTGGGAAAACTGGAAGTGATTCAGGTCACTGAGATTTCTACAGCGGAGAGGAGTTGGAGGCTATCACTCTGCAGATGCAGGGAGGTAAGGAGAGTATTGAAGATCTGAGGATGTCAGTTGGTGTCCGTGACTCAGGCATCTCGGGGAGAACAGAGGATGTTCAGTCCCTGGAAAGCTGAGTCATCTGCCTGGCAGTGAAATGAAGAGCAATGAGTAACAGATTCTGGGGTGTGTGGAAGGCAGGAGGGGCCAGCACATAACTCTGAAGGGCTTGGGAAGTACCTTGAGGGTGACTTTGACTTCCCCTCCGTGCCTTTTCCAGGGCTTGGCTGTGTGGGCTCCTTTCGACGTGCATTCCAACCCCTCTGTGTCCCACAGGGGCACCAGGCACACAGGCCCTGGTCACTGTGACCAGCGTGCAGTGCCAGAAATAGCCCTTATACTTTGCAGGAGCCTCTTGGCTGGGTGCTCCCCTGCAAGCACTGCACTAGTGCTTATACAGCCTTTACCATAGTTGTTTCTTAATGCCTAATTGGTGTTTCTGTGTTTTATCACAGAGATAGGGAAGTAGCTGTCCCTGTTTGCAGAGGGATTAAGCAGCTTGTGAATTGTGGCACCTCTGGCTGTAGTGGGGTTTGAGCTGAGAGTCCCAGCCTGGCACTTAGACTAGAGCATCTTTCCTGTCCAACTGGTGACCTGTGGTGACTGCATGTATGAGGGTAATGCCTTTAGGGCTTGGGCTGAGGCTGCTCTGGATTTTCACTGGCATATGGAAGTGGACAGTATGTTCTCAGTTGTTGCTGTGTTTGCTTTTCCTGCTTTGCTGTGTGTTTTAACTCCTTTCCTTTAATGCTGGAAGAAATTATCCAAACTAGATAGGATGCTTTTGTTCCAAGTCTTTCGTCTCCTTCAGTCACTGCAGAGCTGATTTACAGCCTAAGGATGCTGTTAGAGTCCGAGTTAAGGAATATGTCAAGTTCCCTTTTCCCAAGTCCTGAGTCTTTTCACAGATGTTTCTTGAGTACCTTTGTGTGTGGAATGCCCTTCTGCGTACACGTAAGTGATAGGTGTGTTTACACATAGGTGTAATTCACATGGATGTGAACATAGCAGCGTGAGGACTTTGGAGGCGTACCCTGCGCAAAGGGGACAATCCCTGTCTGCCCCAGAGTAGTGGCTTTGTGATGCCTGCATTGTGTTCTGGTGCTCTGTGTTTGTACCAAACTGGTTTACTACTGACTTACTTATGGCTTATCCCAGCACTCAGGACACGGAATGTTAAAAAGAAAAGCCGCTTCTATTTGCTGCGAGTTCTTCCAGCTGAGAATTCAGACCACTCTGTAAATGTCCTCTTTCTGCAGGCCTGTGGTCACTGGGTAGGACAGCTCACACGTGGGTGCATAAACTACAGTGTGTGCCTTGGAGCACATTTGTGCTTTAAGGAGACGGAGGATGGGACTGGAATGGAATTGCTTTCCTGTTGGAGAAAACATGTCCCCTTGAGCTCCGTGGTGGAGAATCCTGGAGTGGAAACATTGCAGGCACAAGTACATGCACATGGGCAGACACCTCTGAAGCTGAGACCTGGGCAGGACTGCTCTGCTTGACACCTCCCCAAGCCTCAGGCTTCCTCTGCAGCACATGAATGACTGAGCTGGGCTCCTGTTCCAGGGTTCCTTTGCTCACTGGAGTACAGTGCCTGGCTGGAAGGCTAGCACGGTGCTTGGAGCTCAGGAGAGCATGCAAGTCATTCCTGCCAGCAGGATCCTGGGAAGGGCAGTTGGGTAAAGGCATTCCTGCCTGCCCAGACACACTTACCTCGTTGGCAGAGGGTGTCTTGAACACTGAGCAGGATAATCAGATAGATTGTGGCTACATCTTCTTGATCCTGTTTCTTACGATTAGGTGGTGGGGAACAAGCCTTAATGAGTGAGCCTTGGCCTCTCCTGTCTCCTCTGAATTTGTGTGACTCAATTGAGCTCTCTTTGTTGAGACAGCTCTCTTTGTGCTCGGGGATGGCAGCATCCACCTCTGAAGCTGGCTGTGCTTTGAGCGGGGTTGGGATTAGCTGACCTCCAGACATCACTGCCAACTTGGGGTTTCTTTTCCTTTGTGTTTGCAGCTGGTGTAATTGTGGTCCTCACCCCTCCCAGCAGTGCTGGCACTGCAGAGGGTCTGAGCACTGCTCCTAGCAGCACAGGAGCTGCTTCTGCTCCACAGAAGCAGTGCTGCTTCCAGGTTAGCTGCTCTGCTGCAGCACAGGCCCTGAGCCTTGGCACTGGGAAGCTGCCTTCTGTAGGAGCTGGAAGGGATGTGTCAGGCAGGTCCCAGTGAAATCCCAGCCTGGTCTGGGTTGGAAAGGACCTCAAAGCTCATCCAATTCCAACCCCTGTTCCAGGCAGGGGCACCTTCCGTAGAGCAGCTTGCTCCAAGCCCTGTGTCCAACCTGGCCTTGAACACTGCAGGGATGGGGCAGCCACAGCTTCTCTGG
>JASSUY010012943.1:19728-33269 GCA_032466535.1 Forpus xanthops | reverse complement strand
GTTAAACTTCATGAGGTTGGCATCAGCCCACCTCACAAGTGTGTCAAGGTCCCTCTGGATGGCATTCCTTCCCTCCATCTTTCCACAGCTTCATGTGCATGCATGGCATTTCTACATCAGCGTAATAAAAGAACTAGAGAGAAAATGACCAACACTTCTGCATCAATTACAAAACTAACTGGTAAAAAAAAAGCTTTAACAGGAGATAATTATAGAATGGCTTGGGTTGGAAGGGACCTTCATAATTACCTGGTTACAACCCCCTGCCACAGGCAGGGACACTTTCCACTAGAGCAGGGTGCTCCAAGCCCCAGCCAGCCAGGCCATGAACATTGCCAGCAATGGGGCAGCCACAGCTTCTCTGGGCAACCTGTGCCAGCACCTCAGCACCCTCATAGTGAAGAACTTCTTAACATCTAACCTGAATCTACCCTCTGGCAGTTTAAAGCCATACAATAACGTGCCCCAGGCCCACAGTGCAATGCCATGTGTGGAGGCACGGATACACAAATGCATCACCCAGCACTAGCTCTGGGAATGCTGCCACCATACTCGATGCCTACAGACATTGTCACACATTGAAGATCATCAATAAGGAAATATTCTTGCAGCATCTTGACACTGCCTCATTATGTGAAAGAGGCTCCCGGAGGGACTCAAAACCCTCTGAGTTGGGCTGCCATGTAGACAAGTGTATTCAACTGGAAACAGACCTTCCTTACTGGCCGATAAGCCCCAGGTCCTTTGGTTGAAGCAAGCAGACCCTTGCAGAGTGACAAAACAGAAGCCTTGAAATCTCCAGAATCCTATGGGAATTAGCACTTTCTGTTCTTCTTCCTCTGTTGTTCATCCCAATGCCAGAGCCTTGTTAAATACCTCAGAACTTATAGCATCTATCTGGCAGGTCCTCACATCATCATATACTTTGAGATGGTTTCTATAATGTTCACTGAAGGCACCATCAATGCTGACACTAACCATTAGTTTCAGGAAGGATGGTGTCCATACCTTCATGTAAGACAGTCCCTGGAATCTGAATTTTTTGCAGATGCTGAATTCAAGACACAGACACAAGACCAGAAATGTTCTACTTCTTTATCAAGGCGTCACTTCCTATAGCATCCATTCCAGGAATATTTTCACTTCAGAAGGGCACCAAAGCCTCATGTCCTCTACATCAAGCTTAAGCTAAGATCTTTACACCAAAGCTACAAGAAATCCTTTAAGATACTCAAGTATATTTAAAAATCTTAAAGTATTCTATTCAGTGCAAAGCTGTAAGTAAAAATACCTCCAATCTCTATTGACTTTGAAGATACTGTGTAAAATTTGCCCCCCAGCCTTGCTTGATAGCAATGCAAAATCCCAAGGGCATTATGCAAAGTGTAAAAAAAAAACAACAACAAACAATTCGTAATCTGGCACAGAAGATATTTTGGACAGTCTGAAAAGCAGATGTGCTGAGCTTTTAGAACAGGCATGTCCTAATTATTCTGGTAACATCTTCAGTAATGAGTGACCACAGCACATTCAGTTCATTTGTCACCAGGAGCCACAAATCTCTGATTCTACGCAGAGCCAGAAAGATGCTGTATTCTGCACAAGGAAACACACATCCTGCTTTTGAGCCCACAGCATATTTCACACTGCATGTTCTGCTGCAAAAACATAGCATACCACAGAGATGGCAGTGAGGCAGAAATGTCCCATGTCTGTCCCTGCTCCTGCAGTGGACCCAGGCAGCATCTTCCCCACAAGCCCATATCAGGTCCTTTGCATAAACAGCGCTCAAACAGCTGAGCAAGTTCCCACTAATGGTCTCTTCTCTGAGAGTGCCTGGCTCAAACAAGCAAAGAGGGCTTGTGTGCTGCTTTGATTTTGCATCTCGTTATTCCACTCTTCACAGTGAGCAGATGTGAGGAGGCTTTTCGCTTTTTGGAGCACTGCTGTATCCAAGCTGGGTAGAAAATACTGCACAACACCAGACAACTGCCCAAATACAAAGTGTTATATCCTCTTACACCTTAACCTACCGGTTAATATAGAAGCAATTCCAGACCTCCTCCTTGATTGAACTTTTGTTTTTCTTGCTGTATGTCAGCAGCATCAGTAGGAGAAGAAGACTGCTAAACTTTAAATCAGTGATGAAAACTTTGAAACCCTAGACTAAATTCCCAGCCCAGACACCCATTCCCTGCACAAGCCACCAGCCTTTCCTGCCCTTTGCTTTTCATGCATGAAACAGAGGTGGTGACTGTTTCTCCAGTCTATAAAAGCAGGGAGGATGTTTGGCAGCACTTTCAACAAGCCATGCTTCAATACAGCAAAGGGTGAATTGAATGCCTAACCCACACTGGAGGGTTTTAATTGTGTTTTTGTCAATGGTGAGGCACTGCAAGTCAAGAGCTGTGACAATATACCCTAAATCATACTGGATTACTACATTGTGTCAAACAAACATATAATTAAGCAGCTTTAATATGTTAACAGTTTGGAATCACATTAGTGTTGTATTAGGCTAATAGAGTTGGTCCCCATTAATCCAGATGAATTGCTCAACTCTTAGTTTATTTAGGGTTTTTATTTTAGAAATTTAAAAACCTAAATCTAATTCACAGCAGAACATGCACATGCTGTAAAGCAGAATGAATTCATCAAGATATCTGGGCACGTGGATCAACCAAGTGCAGCTTAACTGTGGCTAAACCCTCTAATCCCCTGTGATGAGATTTTTGTGCTGTATAAACACAGAGGGTACCACAAGAAGAGATGATGTATTTGGGCAGCAAGGTCTGGGACACCTCTCCACGTATGCAAGCGGCACTGAGTCCCGTGTGGCCAAACACCCCTCCGGGGCTGTGTTTGAGCCCAGAACTACCTTATGTTGCAGGCACAGGTAACAGAGGGAATGCTGCTTTTATAGACAAACATATAAGCATGCAAGGCACAGATGTGCGTAAACCCTGCTGACTGGCTTCCCCATGCTATCCAAGCTTTAAATACAGGGCTTTAGGGGTCACACGCTTCATGAGAGCAATGCTGGGATGTCTGCACGTGTTCATCATGGATGATCCCAAATGCCAGGCTTGCACGATGGCAGTCTTCACAAAACAGCTCTGTAAGAGTCTCAATTTTCCATCCATAGATCTCTCTTAAAGATGACTACATGGAAGTATCCAACTGAAAGAAATACTCAGGCAAGGGCCAAACCATATTGCTTATGATGTGTATAGCTCTGATGAGATTTAACCCAGCCTCATTTAACCCAGACTACTTTTGAATATCCAAATACAAACTGCTGCAGAGTGACATCTCGCTCCATTAAAGTTTAGTACAGATTTCACACTCACGGATGATGCTTCAAATCCAGATTCCTACAGCCATCCACACATGCACTCTCTACTTAATACAAACATATATACGTATGTGCGCGTGTGTCCGCATGCGTGTGTAAAGTTATACATATTTTTCCTACATATACATATTTTCTATATATGTAGATGTATTTATTCCATATTACAGCCAGACAATGGCAAGACTTCAGTTGATTTAAGCAAAAATCACGTTACAGATGCAATCTCTTTCAAGCCATTTATATATTGCTTTATACATGCAAAACATGGCATAAGTTTAGAAAAAAATCAATGTATGTTTGTCTTAAACTGGATCAAATGTCCACATTTTTCTATATCACTGCAAATAATTCATTTTAACAGTTCATTTGATAAACAACAGAGTGTCAAAGAAGAAAATTTCTGAAGTTATTGTCTACATTTAAGGCAGCATTCAGCCAGTAAGAGAGATTTGATTTACATTGCATGAATATTTGTGAGTCACCCAAGCACCCACAGACTACACATACAGAAGTCAAGTGCCAAAGAGCTAATTCATCATACCCTTTCTGAGACAAATTCTGTGGTGCAGAAGGCAAGGTGCTGTACTCACCTGACATGTGAACACCAAACTTTTATTGATGGTGAGATGTTATTCTCAGTACAGAGTTCTAGGCCTCGAGTTACAGAGCATAAATCCATGTCCACAGTGTTTATGTAACTGGGAACAAAATGTCTGCTTAGAAATAAGGCTGGAAAAACGTCAAGCAATGAGCTATATCCATGATGGAATGACAGGGAGATGGTGAGTTTTATTCTGAAAGTAAAGTGGTATTTTGATACCGAATGTAAATAGGTGTGGACAGCACTGATTTTTTCAAAGTTCGAAGGTCAGCACACAACCCTAAGAAGAAAAACCATTTGCATCTGCTTTGTTTATGATGGAGTCATAAGCAGCAGTCAGGTATTTTCTGTTTGCTATCGAGCACTTCTTGATGTATATTTTTATCTGCTCACTCAGACAAAAATATTTTATGGCAAAGACATTGGTGAGCAACCTTGCACCAGCAAGTACACAACACTGCACTGAAGCAATAGGGTATGTGTTCCATCTTCATGCATATCAGAATTTACAACATGCAGCAGTAAATGACAATAAAAACCATGGCCATAAACACTTACCTTAAAGGGCAGCTTCAGCAACACATGTATTTGTTGACCATTTTGAAAGCAAAAGGAAAGCCTGAGCTGCAGCTATGCTAGCAGAGAGCTCATCAGTGCAGCTCTACCCCTCCTCACTTTCACCACTGTCTGATGGGTGGTCATGTTCTCTCATTAATATTAGCTACAATATTAATACTGGACACAGTGCTGTGCATGGATAGCTTCCTCTGAGGGACAGGAGGCTCCTCTTGATCTTGGAATGCACATTTGGTAAGGTGCATTTGCTCTTGACTGCTCTGCCTCCTCACAAAGAGGTGCCTTTTGGAAGGGAAAAGCAGAACCCATGAGGAGGCACCATGCAAATCCACACTCCCCAAAACCCTGCATTCCTCCTAAGATCAATTTCTGAATCACATCTCTTCCCAAAAAGCATCAGCCTGAGCTTCACTCCCCCTCACCTTTCCATTTGCAGTCAGCCACCTGTACAGAGCCACGGCTGCAGAGCTGCTGGCTCCTCAATTTTGTCTTTGCATTTCCAAATGCCTCAACATTCCTCCACTCTTCGGCAGGGAAAGCCATGTGTCTCACCAGGACTGTGACAGGGGGGCCATCAACCATGTCCTTCTGCTAAGAGGGGACAGGAGTGGGAGATGATTCCCTGATGACTCTCAAGTGCTGTCAGGACAACAGAAAACCCATCTTTCCTCTCCATCAACAAGCAACTGTCTGACTGAGCCTCAAGAGGAATTGCCATTGACTCCCAAAATATGCTACAGGTCTATATTAGCTGTTCCCTTTCCCGTTGAAACTGAAATAATGTAATAAGTGATGCAGCTGGAAAGGAATTCCCCAAATTATTCTGGTGCATGTATGTTTTCCCCTTAAAATTCAGATTTGTCACAAACCATTGCACATGGGAAAGATGACATGTTTGGTACAGAAATATTTTACATTGTCAAAATTCCTCTGAAGTTTTCAAACTTAACAGTTTGGATTGCAAAAAGACATGTAACAAAGAAAGTACAATGCAGCAAAATCAAAACACTTCAGTTGACCAGATCTGAGTTTTGGGGCTTTGGGATATTTTTCAAGGCAAACAAACTTTCAAGATTTCAACATTTCTTTCTGATTCAGACAAAATGCTGTCATTCTTCCTTTTTTTCAGTGAAACATGTTGTTTTTTTCACATGTGGCTTCTTCATTAAAGAAGAAATTGCCCCCACATGTAGGGAGAGGGCAGGTTTTTCTCCTTTCATGCCCTGCACTCTGCAACAACCCCTTGAGAGCACAGTGGCAACTAGGGCCAGCCTCTGCCTTGTCCATCCCAAGGGCATTGCAACCACCATGCTCTCACAGGGCTGGAAGCAACCATGAGGATCACCAAGTCTCCTGTTGTTATAGAAGCACAGCATCATCAGTCTTCTTTTTCTCACAAACCTAGCTTTGTTCTTTTCTTTCCACCATGGTGGCAAAGGAGCCTCAACTTCCCAAGGGTTCCTCTAACCTACAGTGTGCTACAGCCACTCAGAGCTGGTTCATCAGCTCAACCAGCTGTTCACTCCTTGGTGTTTCTAAAGAGCAGATATTTTTAGGTATGCCCAGTACACTCAAAAAACCAAACCAAGCCCTCTTTTGTCTCCCTCTTGCACAGCAGTCCCCATTTCACATCACACCAGCACTTTTTCACATCCTTCCCTGCTATCAGAAAACAATTTAACATCACACACCAGGCAGGAAAGCTCTTCTTGGCTACCTCTTGCTCTTTTTGCAAGTTGTAGCCCAATCACAAACATTTCTCTTCCATGAACAGTGCCTGACCTCCACAAACACAGAGTATTTCAGTCTTTCTGGTGTGACTGCTTACAAATTTATCACCTCTATTACCTGGTATATGACAACGTTAAGATTAATACAGTTTCTAACACATTGAGAAGCAGACCGTGCTGAAGGTGAGTTTTGCTCAGAAATCAGACCTCCAGGAGAATGCAGAAGAAAGGGAGGTACAGAGACCCCAATAAACACCCTGCTTCAGTAAGCACCTCCTATTCATCAAATCAGCCATTAGCATCCCCTACACCCCAGCATCCAAACGGTTCAGGGCCCAAAAGGAAAACAAAAGCCCTTACAAAGGCAGCACAAACCTCATGGGTTTTATGCTCAGCCTGGCAAATATAGGTTTGTTTTCCTTTTGAGCTTCTTCTGCACTCAAAACATGTAGGAAATTGTGTTGTGCTACTGCAGCTGGGACTCTCATTACACCAGGACCACAAAACCCAAAGCCAAATGTTTTATCCCACGCAGAAGCAGAAGCTGTGGCCATCATCCCCAGCCCAACCTCCACCTTCAGCCCTTATGTGTACTCTTTGAGGTTTTTAAGACTCTGCCACTTTCAGTAAATCAGATGGATTCTTGGTTTGGTTTTGTATTTTGGAAAGAAAGAGAGAGGCTGCGATACTAAAAAAAACAACCCCAAAAATCCAACATCAAAATAAAACATTTGCTTTTCAATATCAGAAGCTTGAACTAGCATTTTGTTTGTGTTCATATAGTGACAACATTCAGGTGAGACTAAAAATAAAGTACTGTGTCAGAGGCTCAAAAGTAGTATTTTTTAGGTAACAAAGCATTTATGAAGACAAGTCAGCATCACAATCTCATTCATGCTCAAACCTGAGGAAATGAGTTGGCACAACTGACAACTCCATCTTTTTGACATATTTGTAATTTGCTCTTTAAAGTTAATGCAAACACAAAGTAAAAATGTTCAACATAGAGCATAAAGAAATGCAATCAATGTCTCTCACTCCCCTCAGCTGGAGGTGTCACATTCTCTCAAACACATTACTTATCTTGGCATTTCTAAATTATTCACTGTTAATACTATTTTCTTTTCCCTAAAGACATGCCAATGTATCACTTCCCAAGTTACTGGCCTCTATTCATGAGGGAGCCATAAACCCCACCGCATTCAGGGTGCTACCGCTCCAAAACCTCCAAAACAGAGCTGCTATCCCTACCAAAGGATTAGAGATCAGAGAGAGGGGAAGGGAATCCAAGTCATGGGGCTGCCACTTCCTGTGGATCATCCAAAAGAAGAGGTAGGTCTGGCCATCAACTTGATTGATGCCTGCTTTTTCCCACCACCTCAACGAGCAGGCTGCGGGATGAACACACCACCTTGCGCATGGCCTCTGCAGAGCATATTGCTTTAACAAGTGCCAATTGTTTGGTGCTTGGGAGAAATTTGGCCAAGCCCCGTTAGAAGATGCTATTTGGAATCATGTTTTGATGCATCATCCTCTTGCCATAGTATTTTTAGAGATATCTGTGATTTCTAGCTTTTCCTATGCTAGGGAAAAAAAAAGCCAAAAAAAAACCCCCAAAACCTACTTCGGCCATGATAGGCACATAGCAAGGGAAAGCAGCCACGTAAGTGCCGTCATACTATGAATACGCAGCAAATGCTGGTACCCTTTTGCTGTAAAGGAGAGGGAGCAGACAACCAGAGCATTTAGATCTTCTTCCTTCAGGTGCTGACTTTAAGCACTTTGCAACAGCTAAAGCAGCACAAGGATTCCACATTCAGTTCTGAACTTCTCCTTAACCTTTGTGGTGGCATTAGCATAAGGGAAAGAGACATATTTTGACTCCCATCTGTGCAAATCCTCCCTGTGTTGCAGAATCAACATTCTGTCAACCAATTATTTTATGCTGTATCACAGCACTGGGAGAACAAGGAGGGGAGATGAGGGGGAATCATCACACCTACAATCAAAAGAGCAAGGTTTTGCAACATAGCATGTACTAAAGATGTCTGTCTTAAGTCAAACTAGCAGCCATATTTTATTCAAGAAGCATGTAAACAAATCTGGCACATTCATTATGAAAAAAATTGTGTACCTAGCATATTCATCACATTCAAGATACTCCATTCCTCCCTCCCCACTGAGCTCCATGGAGACAAGTCAATCACAGTTAACCATCTGGTAATCCTTAGCCCAGGCTGTGCAGCTGCTACCTACCATTTTTAATCAGGGCTATGTCTTCCATTCATGCTAAATAGGAGGCATGAACAGCTGCTTGGCCAACACTTTCAAGCAAGCTCACTCTCACTCTTTAGTATTCCTGGCTTCTCTTCCTTTCAGCTTTGCATTTTGCCCATGTTTTACAACCTTTCACTTCAAAAAGAAGTGAAACAAGAGGAAAAGGTTTCTGATCATTAAATCTTTAGAGAGTGTATCTGCTTTAAACAAATTCCTGGTGGACACAGACTGCAAGCAGAGCCTCTGGCTTTAGAAAGTAAAAATCAATGTGTCCATGGAAATACACTGTTTTTTAACCTAGAGCCCCACAGAATGGCTCTCCATCTCATATTTCAGGTAGTGAAGTTTCAAGTATCCCAGAGGTAAGGTAAATGTAAATTAGTGATTTATTTCCTAAACAGGCACTGTGATTTCTCATCTTTTGCAGGGTTTCCTGTATCCCAGCACCAAAGCAGAATCCTCCAGGAGATGCAGGGCAAGGGCACATGCCAAAGGCTTGTTATGCAGCATCACCAACAAATCAGGCCTTCTCACTTGCTTTTCTTGGATCCAGAGGAACTGCTCCCTTGCAAACCATATCTTAAGCTTCCCCCATTGCACAAAGACCTTTAGGTTATTTCTGTAGGACTCAAACTTTTCTAGCAACAAATAGTCTTTTCCAGAGAACAAAATGCAATAGTATCAGCACAACAGTATCCCATCACCTTCACACACTGTGCAACAGCAATAGTCACAATTCACAACCCAACACTGTTGTTTTACCTAGTGCAACACTGCAGAACGTTTCTTGCTCAACCCAGCAATAGGCAAAACCAACATGAAGATCGCACTGAAAATAACTAATGAAAAAAAGACACAACACTCTAGCTATTAGAACAGACTGTCTTTATTTAGTGACACGTCACTGGGGAGGTATAATCTTGCATGGGGAAATCAAGTAGTTTGCCTTAACAGGAAATAAACAGAGGACATTTTCAGTACAAAACAATGCACAAAGGTTAACGTAATCAGGTATTCCTCCTGGCCCACTGTGAAATCAGCATTTAGCTTCTGAGAGTTCAACACAAGTGAAAAAAACAAGTAATAAATGAGATGACAGGATGGAGTTTAATCTTGTAGCAGGAATATTCCTCCGAAACACAAAATATGTCAGTGCAAATTGCAAGAGAAAATAAGAAAAGTTCGAGAAGTGCTGTAGAAGGACCCTGTGAAAAAGTAGCTCTAGGATAATGACTGCTATCAAGTCGATAAGGTTCACTCCTCTTTCTGTTTTTTATGCATACACACACATAAAATTACTACAAACATTCTGCTTTAATGGCATTTTAGTATTTCATAAGGGATAAAGAAATAGTCATCTCTGCTGCATCTAGATGTGCAGATTCACTTCAACTCTCATCAGTTCAGACTGGATTGGAAAATCTTCAAGTTTCTCTGTTACAGTTTGAAGAATAAAATACAAACCCATGTTTGCAAATTTGGTTGAAAATACAAACCCTTTTGCAAAGCCTGGTTTCAACCAAGACTATCCTTCTCATGAGTGATGGTCCAACATGTGTACATCTCTAGGCAATGATTATGCTGGTAGCAGTGAAAACGGAGAGAGAGAGGAACACACAGAAGGAAAACAGCCATTGAAAAGCACAAGTATGGATGATTCCTTGGTGGAAAAAAATAAAGCATAATAGAGAGGAACCAGTTTCTACCACAGACTAACTAAACTAAACTGGAACTATGGGCTGGACACATTAAACTGGCCCTTGTGGAAGGCTGCCTTCTGCTTAGAGGACAGCATTCCCACTCCACAAATTCTGAGCAATGTTCTCTGATAACCCTTGATGCATCCTCTCCCTTGTACATCCCTCCTTGCTATGAGAGCGAATAAAATTTAAATTTAGGATAGAAAACACAGTAAAAGACAATAAAAATCTCCATGCATTAACAACAGGCAGCAGCAAACTACAGGAGCATTAGGAAACCATGAGAGCCAACAGATTTCATGGTACGGGCTCTGATTGTGCCAGCTGCTTTACAATGCTGAGAATGACGATGCTTTTCCAGAGGCGATGGTGTGGCAGAAACTCATACTCAGCAGCACAACCTGAACAACTATTACACAAACTATCACATGCCAGAAGAGTACAGGAAACACCTTCTGTGACTGAAGTGATTTCCTCAGTCACTGTAACACTACAAAGTTGTAAAAGCTAAGCTTTGCAACCAAAACACTCTTACATATCCTCCTAAGCTGCAATGCCAATGCTTTAGCCAGTGGTTGCTATTTCTGGCAGAAAAGCTGATTCTCTGGTGATACTACTGCTACACCAAAAGATGCTACATCATTTTGAGGTGTCCCTGGCTTGTGGACTTAAAGTCCCCAAGTGCTTATGGCACTTAAACCACTTGGTAGGCAAGTGAAACATCATTAACCTTCACAGCAATTAATTCAGTGTGGAACAAGCCCTGGACAAACACACATCCACCACTGCAAAAGAATGGCTACCTCCTTCCACACTGGCATAAAATATGCCAACACTGAATGTGCTGGGATGTTGAGCACAAAAAGCATGCAATGAAGTGTTTGGATTTAATAATTTTGTCTCTTGGAGGGTTTTGTCATAAAATAATGCCTTCTTTTGGGGAAAAAAATATGTGATTCTACAGAACATGGTCCAACTAATAGAATTCATTCTTCTTTGGATTTATTCCTAAATAAAACCCAGCTTGGCATCTTTGTTGGTTGAAACAAAACTGAATCACAACCTGCCAGACGTGAGCTGTAATCGTGGTGGTGGTGATGGTTTTGAGCTTGGTTTTTCTCCCCCCACCAAGTACACTAGTTATGAAACACAGACTAAAAAGACTGAAAGAAAATTTCAGCATCTTTAATTAAAGCAAACAGAATGAACTAGAAATCTGGAAAAATAACTTGTGACTAATATGCAGATTTTATCAGCTTGTGGATCGGAAGCCACAGTTTGCTGGAAGTTGTCTGCTTTCTGCTAATTTTCCTCAGATGAAAAAGGCACTTGTGTTCTCTCTCTAGCTCAATGATTTGCCTCCCTGCCTTTCGCTGCATATGTTCAAGTTTGCAGTTACTATTGATAGAATGAGAAAGAATTACAATTCTTAAGATTCTTTGAAAATTCTTTTAAAGCCTAAATGCTGTTGAATTGAAATTATAATTGAAATATTCACACTCAGGCTTCAGCCCTCAAACTTTCCCTTGCAAAATTCCTACCATAGATGGAATCTGATTTAAATAAAGGAACCAATGGGGCACAAGTTTAGACTGTGGCCCCACTGGAGTCCGCATACATGCATGAAAGCTGGCAACGACAATAAACCAGAAGTGTTCAGGCTATTTTAGGCCAAATTTCCAGTAGGACAATTGAAAATTGCTAATTTGGAAGACGATAAACACATGACTTTAGAGCAAGAAGAGAAATCTGCTCTGTGATTACCAGCTGAAACCTTGAGAGTATTCATGCGATTAGCAAAGGGAGCTGGCTGAGCAAGGGCCCCACAAGTGAAAGTTGCCTAAGTTCTACATAAGCCTTCATATCAAGCATTTCTTGAACCCACCAGCCCCAGTGCTAAGGTATAGGAAAGTGAAGCCATCAATCATCATCTGCAAAAGGGACAAATCCTGTATCATACACAAGATCACTCCTATAGGATTGGGGCTTATAATGGCCCTCAGTGAGTTTTCTGTAGGGGTCAAACCCTTGGTTCCTGCCACCCAAAATCACCCCAAGAGGGAAAAAAAAAAAAACCACAAAACCTAAATACCTCAAACTGCTAAAGTGCCACAGCACTAAAGCTGATGGACTCCATACTGCTTCTCAGAGGCTCTGTGACAGCAGCAGTAGATCAGGTCCCTGATCAGGTCCCAAATAGGAAGTATGTACATCTAGCCATTAGAATGCTTTTGTTACACTCAATAACTATAACCATGAATTACGCCTGGAAACAAAGTTTCTATTTCCTAGGCTTTTTTTCTAAACCACAATCATATGGATATAGAATCATAGAGTAGCTAAGGTTGGGAAGAACCTTAAGACCACCTAATTCCAATCCGTTGCTGTGGTCACACAAGGCTCTGTCCAGTCTGATCTTGAACATGGCCAGGAACGGAGCATTTACCACTTCTCTGGACAACCTGTTCCAGTGTCTCAGCACCCCCACAGTAAAGAACTTCTTCCTTGTATCTAACCTGAACTTCCCCTGTTTAAATTCAACCTCATTACCCCTTGTCCTATACAGACACAGATACACAAGCTCATGCAATCTCTGAGACAAAGTGACTAAGCTATCATTATATGTATGATCTGGTAAGAAACACGATACTTTCACAAGACCATGAATGAGAATATAACACAGAAAAATATATCCCTAAAGAGCCTGAAAACATGCTCTTCACAATCAACTATCAGCTACAGAAAGCATGCTGTAATACCCAAACCCTGAGTGTCAAAGATTAAAGATACAATACACAGTCATAATCAATTTTAATCTCATAATTTCATCCATAATCACCCTGCAAACTGGTCAGGAGCTAATTGGAGCAATAAGTGAATTCTCATCAAGTGCAATGAGCAGCACATTTAGCAGGGTAAGTTCTCCCTGCCTATGGATGCAGAACGAGTTTATTCTCAGCATTATCAGGACAAGATCATTTTTTAAACTGGCTCAAGCTGCACATCACAGTGCTGCCAGCACACTGCTTCCCAAAGGCTTGCTACAAAGGGCAAGGCTTTCAGAGTGGCTACAGACAGCTTACGCACCCACTGCAGCAGCCTTCATTATATACAGTATTTGAAGCATAAAACATTCAACAACAGGATATTTTAACTCCTAAAACCAGCCATAGAATCATAGAATAGTTAGGGATGGAAAGGACCTTAAGATCATTCAGTTCCAACCCCCCTGCTATGGGCAGGGACACCTCTCACTAAACCATGTCACCCAAGGCTATGTCCAACCCAGCCTTGAACACTGC
>JASSUY010012943.1:0-18394 GCA_032466535.1 Forpus xanthops | reverse complement strand
CAAGCACCTTGTTGTTTTCCATGTGCCTCAGCATGCCTTCCAGGAGAATCTGCTCCAAGATTTTGCCAGGCACAGAGATGAGGCTTACTGGTCTATAGTTCCCCAGCTCATCCATTTTCCCCTTCTTGAAAATAAGGGTTATATTTCCCTTTTTCCAGGCATCTAGAACTCCACCTGCCTGCCATGATTTTCCACATATGATGGACAGTGGCTTAGCAACTTCATCTGCCAGCTCCTTTAGGACCCGCAGATGGATTTCATCATGTCTCATGGACTTGTATACGTTCAGGCTCCTAAGATGGTCTCGAACCAGACCCTCTCCTACATTGTACCCAGGGTCTTCATTCTCAGAGTCCCTGCATCTGCCTTTCAAGACTTGGGTGGTGTGGTCAAAGTATTTGCCAGTGAAGACTGAGGCAAAGAAGTCATTAAGAACATCAGCTTCCTCCAAATCCAGGGTAGCCAGTTCTCCTGATAGCTTCCGGAGAGGCTCACATTGTCCCTAGTCTGTCTTATTTGCAACGTACCTATAGAATCCCTTCCTGTTATCTTTCACATCCCTAGCCAAGTTTAATCCTAAGTGGACCTTAGCTTTCCTAACCTGGTCCCTAGCTCCCTGGATAACTTTCCAGTATTCTTCCCAGGCCACCTGTCCTTTCTTCCACCTTTTATAAGCCTCTTTTTCCCTTTGAATTTCTAGTTGGGGTGTATCTCTTCTGAGCTTGCAGCAGGTGATCCTTCAATATTACATTTGCTGAATTGGACTGTGTGACTGAGTTGGTACATGCAGTGAAGGAATAAGAGTGAAACAAAAGCCCTGTTTAATATAGGTCACTTCTTTAGAGAATCTTGTAATTACACACTGCAAATGCATTTGCATGTTCAATGAGTAATACATGTTTCTTGTGATGAGAAAGCCTGGAAAAGCTTAATCAAACCCTAGCTTATCAGCAAAGGCTAATTGGCTTCCATACTGCATCACACAGCAGAATCTAGCATTAATGCAAGCTCTGCCAACTAATAGTTGGCAGAAAATCCCAATTTATTTTGATAACAGAGGTCTTACCTCTGGGGGTTTCCACGGCCACATAATCAGGTGGTGCATCAGTGGCCCATCTCATGCCCTCCAGTCAGCATCACCCAGTTAATCAACTCGACAGCCAGGAAAGACAGGAACTGATCGTGAAGCAAAGAATAATTTGAGAAGGAAGAAAGGTACAAGGGTGATACATAATGAGTTGAAATCTTTTTGTTTCAGAAAGAATGCAAAATAGAAACTAATTAATAAACTGCCATGAGTAACACAACCCAAAAATGCAAAATAATGATGGACGGAAGTTTTCCCTACAGCAAGCTGTCATCTCAGTTTGTGAACTCCGAGGATGATTTCCCCAGCATTAGGCAAAGAAATGGCCCTTTATTGCTTTTATTGAGACCTTACATTTTAGCTGCCGAGTCTTCTTTACACTGAGGTGGGGTTTGAAGGCAGAGAATAAACTTAACTCTTCTCTTCCTGGGAATGATCTGCCTGAGCAAAAACATGATGATACTCTAGGGAAGTATATCTTGGTACTTAAAGTCTTACATTTCTAGTGGGATAACACATGACAGCAAATGACAAAATATAAAGAAAGTCAGACCTCATGGGAGGTGGGGGTTAAGCACATCTTTTATAAACATTAATTTATTCATTTAACACTTTATCTGAAATAATCTTATATCTGCATCACAGCTTGATATTGTTATAATGAACCCAGTAGGAAGTATCGCAAGACGCCATTGGCTTGGTACAAGTCAACAGCAAGGAGCTAGAACCATCATTTATTGCCATACTAAGCTTGGCATGTCAGAAATATTTTTGTCATTTCAATTCAGTGACTAATTCCAGGGTGAAGGATCAAGTCCTGCAAGGATCACCTGCAAGCGGCTCGTGGCTATTTGCCACCAGGCCACAGAAAAATGATATCTTCTTGGAGACTCTTACAGCTAACGAATAAACATATATTTTACAGTGTAAAGATAAAAGCTCTGTAAGCATTATAGACTCATCAACATAGCACTTCACTGCTGAGAAGCTGAGCTCATTAGCACTGCCCCACTGGCAGCATCACATTAGGATCCAACCCATCCCCTCCACCTGGCACTGCCTGGTGTTGAGTAGGTCCACCAGCTCATCCAGAGCCAGCCAAGGTGTATCTGGATGACGCATGGTGCATGCCTCGCTAGCACTTGTCATTCAAATTACCCAGCTACAAAACTCCAACAGTTAAACACAAGCAAAACCATCTAATTTTGTGCTTCGGAAGACCAACTAAGAGTCCCCTCAACCAATTGTAAATCCAAGTGCCAGACCTGGGTGATTAGGACCGTATGTTTCCTAGGTGATAAGCTTTTCATTTTTCTGGAAGACATTTGGAATAGAGCAGAGGAAGATTAATCCTCCCTAGAGAAGGGAGAGTTCACTGACTAATTTCTCTCACATTTAGATCTAATAATTAGCCATATTGATTCTTCTGCTTTGTTCCTTACCATTATAATGAAATAATAAAGACAACTTCAAGGAAATATTTGAAAGTTCTTTTCACATTGTATCATCAAACATGGACCACCTAACACTTACGTGCACACTCAAAGGGAGAAGCAAAGGCAGACTCTTGCCTTATTTATCTCTGTAATTCATCAGACATCAACTTTAGGCAGCAAAGTGCTGCCTCAGGCTCCACTCCATTTGCTGCCTATCATGGCTATGAACAGCAACACAAATGAGATCCATCTGCTGCAACCAGGACACACATTGCTCTGCTAAGCTCTCACAGCAGCTTGTTGTCAAGGGGGACTGGAGAGAGGCTGACCCCTCCAAGGGTTGTGAAGAACCAAATGCAATATTTGTAATTCCCCTTGAAGAGCCTCACAGGATCCTTCCTGAAACTATTACACAGATGTTATTTTTAGTTAAAATTTTAAGATTAACGGAAGATAGCGCTGAAGGGTCTACACTGAAAAGCACTCATGATGATCTTAAGATCCTTTTCAACCCTAACTGTTCCACGATTCTATGATTTCCGCTCTCTCAAACAGCAGCACAACCAGAGTTTTCAAATACAGGTATGAAATTATCCATGAAGGGCTCAATCTTTGCACTGCATCCATAGTAAGAAACTGTACCACCAAGAGATAAGTGGTTTTGGGGCTCCCTCATAGTCCTCAGAGATGTATGGCTTGGCTGAATGGATCAGGGCCTGAACTATCTGCAGGGATATTCAAGGAGAGCCAAAACTTGAGCAAATATCAGAAGGATGAATTAAGATATTAAAAACGTAAAAAGTTCTGAGAAAAGCCACTTAAATGAAAAGGATTTTCTCATGTCTAATTCAACGTTACTAATTCAATAGTTGATAGAAGTCCTCTGATCTTTCCAGCATGTCTCAGATTTAAATAATTTTCAGCACTTTTGTACTGAATAGCCTTTAAAATATTAATCTTGTAAAAACACAGAGAAATGCATATGCATTTGAACACATGCTTGCCTCAAACATACCATTAATGCCAGCTGATACAAAATCACAGTCTCCCAACTGCTGAGGCACAAAGGAGATGACTGAAAAAGAAGCCAACTCCCCAAAAGCATGCAGATATGCTGTCCTAGAATACGACACCAGAGATGTTAGGTGTGGATGAGAATTTAGGTCCAAAGTGAGAACTAGTCTTTCCAGAAGTGAGACATTTACTGCAGACTGTGATCACTGGAGTATCTTGACCCAAGAAGTGAAGTCACAGCCTCCTACACCTTTTCTCATGATGCAAAGCTCACTCAGACTCTCATGTCTGAGGTAGCTCTGGCACAGTATTAGCTCCTAACATTTAATAAGCGTCTCCTGCATCTAGTGGTCACTCTGACAGCAGGGGACCAATGTTTGTGATTGAATACTTCAAACAAATCTTAGATGTGGCTCCTTCTCAGGAGGAGGAAACATCTGAAGAATGTGTTTTTCTGATATTTGTTCTCCCTGAGCTATAAAGGGTGGTTTCTGTATGACTCACATCCATGTTTTTCACTTGAGATATTTTTAAACACAGCGATCCAGCACTGATTGGAGTGCAAGAAGTGTGCCTTTCCCCCCATCCTACCATGAAGGGCCTTTCAGCCAGGTACTGGTGACACTATGAAGTGGGAATGCACCATCTCCAGATTTACTATGGGGACAAAAAGCCTAAAAGAAATAGACTTGAGATTTAGGAACATCAGTCATATAGAAAGGCTAAAACCTGGCAGGTTTATTAAAAAAGAATATAGGTCCATTTCCTATGCGAACAAAAGAAAGAAAATCACTTGGAATAAGGGCTCTTTTCTCTTCCCTCTACCCAAGAGGATTTTTACAGCTTAGATCAGAGCTAAATTAAAAAGAGCAACTAATTAAATAATTTAAGGAGATATTCTCATGACAAGTGGTCCAATGGAAACTGTTCACATGAATTTCCTCCTGCTGCACATCTGTTCTCAAGTTCAACCTGCTCACATGGTGGCATCAAAGAGAAACATGTGCCTGTCAAAGTTACCTGGTAGGGACTGCACCCAGAGTGTCCTGCAAAAGCTGCAGGAAAGAAATGCAACAAATAACAACAACAGAGTTCCATTGCTTTGAAACTGCTCCCTGGAATGCCCCTTCTCTTTCAGCTTCAAGAAGTCCGAACAGTTTCTTGCTAGATCAAGGCTCACCATGGAATCTTGCTGACTGGGCTAAAATGCCTTTAATATCAGGTGAATGTAAAGGCTACTCTTTAAGTACAGTTTAGTTCCTTCATGTCTCTTATTCAAGAGACATAAATGCCAGCTGCAAGCTCAGAGACAACTAGGTTTTCAAAGGAAAACCATGGGCAAGATTTTGTCCAGAGCAGAAGGATTCTACTAATGGTTTTGCAAAGCATTTTTTCCTCCAAGAGCCAAAAAGAAGAGGAATTTGAGCAGAATCACCACACAAGCACTCAGAACCCTTGAGAAAGGGTAAGAGGAGGGGGTCTGCCCAGCTGCGTGGAAAGAGGCTGTGGATGCCTTGTGCCTTGCTGGACATACATACAGGTTCATCAGGCTCCTCTGTACCACCAGTGAGGATAAATACGAGTTCATCACCAGAACACCTGAAACAACTTCTTCTTTTAAAAAAAATACCTGCAAAGGTCTTTAGATTTCACTAGTAATTCAGATCAAAAGGGAAAACATTATCACAGAAACCCAGTTAGTCTATTCAACAGGGAATACACTGTTTTCTTTGCAGTAACACAGAACTGTACAAGACACAGAGTTCAAATGCATTTCCATTCAGATAAGTTATCTCTTCCCCTCCCCACCAGCAGCTTTAAAAGATGAGTCTAGAACTTGCAGCACTGGAGGATTTTTTTCTTCTCTGATTTTTAATTCACTGGCATCATAAAGACCTTTAGCAATTTACAGCGTGAAGAGCACTTTCTCTTCAGATTGCCCTGCTTTGAGCCAGTTTGTGCGTTATAGTTACTTCATTACTTACATTGCATTACACAGGGGCAAACGAAGCAGCCACCTCCCTGCTGCAGATATGCCCCGGGGCTGGTAAAACCCGGTGTTTCCACATCAGGCACAGAAGCTGGGCTGTCCCAAATGCCCCTCTGTGGTGCTAAGCCAGAAAGCACACTGCTCACTCTCATGCTATCTTGAAAGCGGGGTAAATTCAAATGTACAGAGGGGAGATTTAGGTTATATACAAGGGAGAAATTCTTTACTGTGAGAATGGTGAGGCACTAGAACAGGCTGCCCTAGGAAGTTGTGAATGCTCCATCCCTGGCAGTCCTTAAGGCCACCTTGGAGGGGGCTTGGATCTACCTGCTGTAGTGGAAGGTGTTCCTGCCCATGTCGGGATTGAAACTGGATGAGTTTTAAGGCCCCTTCCAAACCAAAACAATTCTGTGCTTCGATGTTTCTGAACCTGAGAAATACTGCAAAGGAAGCAGCCACATTCTCAACCTACACTAGTCAAGGCATTGCAATTAGCAAAACAACAAAATAAAGAAAACCCAAACCAACAAAACAAAAATGAAATAAAATTATGGGAGACATCCAAATCCTGTTGATCTCTGAAAGGAACATGAGGGACCAGAATATATTTCTTCCTGCCTCTTGCCATGATGTTCTCAGCTATTTGTCCTCCTGCACGTCAGATTCCTCAGAGTCCATGCTCCTACAAGTGGTTTTGGTGACCGTTTCATCAGAGCCATAAATTTCAGATTTAGCAACACTGACCAGTCAACATGCAAAACTTTTACCCTGTTAGTTACTGCCTAATGAAATGGCATCTTGGTCAGAAAATCACATAGATTTTCTTTGCACACATTCAAACAGGAAGCTCCCACAGCTTGTTGCCTAATACCTGACCACTGTTTCTTCAAGATTCCTCTTTTCTCTGAGCCCTTCCCATCCATAGATGCTCAAGTTGGCTTTAAACAAAGAATACAGGTGTTGAAAAACAGATTAGAATGCAAGAAACTCACTTTCTTCTTTGAAGGCACCTGTGCTTTCTTAGTAACACTGTAAGCTTATGAAATTCCAAGAGGCGAGTCTATAGGGAATACATGAGTGCTATACATGGCACGTTGAATACGATTTTGCTGCGTTCCACCATATGGAACAGAATCTCAGCAGCATCAAACGTTTACCTAAACTCCATTAATGTCTTCTCCAAGCCAATATTTATAGCATACACACCAGTAGCTGCTGTCAGAGTGTGTATAAATGTTAAACTGAACTGTTAAAGAAACATAATGACAGATGTAGAGATGCTGAAGAGTGCAATCTATTCTAATTTATGATAATTTATTTCCATCATCTGGAGCCCTATTCAGAAGAGAAAGCTGAATGCATCCCAAGCGCATCACGGGGTGGAGCGTAAAAATCCCCAGGAAAAAAATAATCATCTCTTTTAAACCAAGCAAGAGTACTTTTGTCCTAACACCCAGAACATGCTCAGCAATCTCTCTGTAAAGAAGAAATACAGATGTGGGGTACTCCAGCCCTACCTCCTGGCAGCCCAGCAACACACAGGTTTTATTGCCAGTTGGGAATAGCTGGGAACTGTTTGTCCCATGAGAGATGCCTGATCATTGCTGAGTCACTACTTTGGGGGAATAAGCTGCACAAAAACCCCATTTATAAGCCCCATCAGAGCTCTTCAGCTGCATTAACAACCAACACTGCACCCATGGTGGCCAGCACTAATGAGCACATAAATAAAAAGATGGAAAACTATTTTTATAAGAGTGAGCCATGGGTATACGGCAGAAAGAGCTGTTCTAGTTAACTCCTCAGCAGCAAAAGCTGCACTGATTCACTTCCACCATGAGAAGTGAGCTCCATCACGGTCCTGTGTTGCTGTTGTTCTGATGCAAAAACCATGATGAATGGGAGGAGGAAAAGAAAAGGGGACAAAGCAGTGACAGCACTCTGTCCTCACAGTGGGGATTGCTGCGAGGCCGTGCAGGACTGCAGGCAAAGAGCTCATTTTCACAATATCATCCCTCCCCGAGAAACACCGTAACATGTGCGCTGGCAGTGGAGGCAGGAGGCTTTGCAGTGTGGCATACCCAGCGTCCCCTGCATATGTCAGCCCACTGCGAAGCCAGCCCCTGCTGCCTGCCAGGGCCAAGCAATCTGGACAGGCACAGATTTTGTGCTGGAACGGGTGCCCTCTCCGCAGAGCTGCCTGCCACGAGTGACAGGCTGCAAGGCAGCAGAGGGAGCGCGCACTGCCCACGGAGCCAACACAGCAAAGCAAGGAGGCTTATGGAGGCAGCTCACTGATTCTCGTGAAGTGGACAGCGCTGCCTCTGAAAAACTCCATGTTTGACCAAAATAAGGGACAGACAATATGCACGGGCTGTCCAGAGAACCTGTGGCTGCCCCATGCCTGGCAGAGCTCAAGGCCAGGTTGGATGGGGCTTGGAGCAGCCTGCTCTATGGCAGGGGGCTGGAACTAGGTGATCATTAAGGTTCTTTCCACCCCAAACCATTCTGTGACACCATGATCTCACCAGAATGCCAGTTTTTCAATGGAAATTTAGATTGAAAATTATTTTTCCCCCAAGGAAATGAAATGGCTTTTCCCAAATCAAGCTCTACCAGCGACTTATTGATGCAGCAATGGCAGATGTTTTCCTGACATTTAGGTAAAGCCCAAATTGTAAAGGACAAATGCTCCACACACTCCTCAGTCACCTGTTCCAGGTTATTATACACAAGGAAACTAACACCTTCCATTGCCATGAAAATACAGCCTGCTCTCAGCTTACTACCTCCTCCGAACATCACTGAAGACTATCCACCAACAGTGCAGGGGAAACAATGTGTAACCATGTCTTTATTTAAAGACTTTGACACATTTCGAAGTCAGCTGTGGTGGGAGCTTGGCTGCATGCTGCTCGGTACTTATGTTCTGCATGGCTGCATAGAAAACAGCAACAAAATGCTCTCAGGCTGGGCACTTGGGTGGGTCTAATCGATAGCTGTACCCAGTCAACACCACACAGCATTGCTTAAGCTCTCTAAAGGATCAAACGTTATTAATCATTCAACTTGAAACTGAATTTGTTTAGCAATAAAATCTCAGCTCCTGGCTTGAATCCTCTCAATGAGCAATTCCACCTAACAAACTCTTCTTGCAGCACTATTCACATAAGTAGATCAAAAATAGAGAGGGAATATGTTCAGAAAGGAGCTCTATTGAGCCATACTCATGAGTAATCTCCCTGTACACATGCATTTGGTCACCAGTTGGAAAAGTCAGCTTGCGATGGACTTGGCAACACTCAGCTTTTGCACTTTCACTCACACTCAAATGCATCGTTACATCTGCTTGCAAGATTAGACAACTCACTGCTACAAGTCAACAGCAGACACCACATATAGCCACTCACTGAGACCAAAGGTGCACAGCAGCGCAGAATTTAATCAAAATGTTAAAATTAAAATGCAGCCATTGTTTAATTTTTTGGCAGGCATGTTCCTTCAAACTGGGACCTAATTCCACTCCAGCATGCTGACGGCCCTTGGAGATGGCAATCAGGAGAGCTCTACCGGATTTATTGGCTGCTGGATTTGGCAGTCGGGGAATCCCACGCTTGTTTTGCCTTTCCAGCACAGTCTCTATAAAAGCACTTAAAGAAACTACTCAAATCCAAAGGATAATTTTTGCAATATACTTATTCGGCAGTAAGAAGCCAGTTTCCAGTGTCAAACCTAACTCCTTTTGGATGGGAATGATAGACACCCAACAGCATTTCCCCTCACAGTCCCAAAAGGTAGCTGTGACCTTTCCATGTTCATTTGCTGCCAGTTACCACTGTCTCCATATGAAGGCTGTTCTAATTGGGGTAAAAAACTGATGCACAGCAGTGGGGTTCTGTGTAACATAGACTTTGCATGAGGATTAGCAGGGGTAAGGAACTACATGGTTTTAAACTTGAATGTAGATAGGAGACTGGGCTTGTTTTACTTCAAGCATGCCTCCAGCACACAGCCAGAGAGAAGATTGCTCTTCAAAAAGTTCAAGAAAGGATGAAGTTTGCTCATTAAATTGTAAGATATTTCCTGACATCCTGGGGTATTTTGACTTGGATGCTGAAGGCAGCCATAGGCCATAATATGACCCACATCAGGGAGGCTGAACAAAGAAGCCACTTGTCTCCTCGGTTTTTGGGAATCGAGCAAGGAATATTTTACTACTTCTATAGTACTATTTGGTGTGCCACAGAAGCTTTTCATCTGCTATTAGGAAGGTCTGCAAATGCAGTGTCAAATATGCACACAACAGCGCAAGTACCAAAGGATTTGAGCCTAGGCATTGCCTGAAAAATAACACAGGAGAGCAGCGAATTAACATTAGAAAAAGTGAAGACTGAGGGCAGACACAACAAACTTCTTTTTGAAATTCAAAGAGCTACTGAAGAGCTATTACTATAAATTACTTCCTGATGTATCTATGATCTTGCCAATGTTAGTTAGCATTTCTTTCTGAGATCATCTGGGCAGAATTTCACCCTCAATACTTCAGGTTTGTGAGCACTTCAGTCAGGCTGCATGCAGCAGGTCTGGTGTTTCTCATGGTATAAAGAACAAGTTGACAGATTGAGTTTTGCAAGACAAATTAGATTTATTTCTGACAGTGGTGCTGGGACTATTCTCCTTTCATCCGATAATGCATAACTCATTGATATCTTCCTGCTGCACAGTATTTCTCATGCTTCCTTAACACAGGGAAACAGGGGACTACAACATCCCTACAGATCTCAGAGCCCAAGATGCTTGTTGGGGTTTTCTTGAAGAGACATCCCCGTTCCCCCAACAAAACCCCTGTCTAAGACATCATGATCTCTGACCACTCTGAAAATACCCTTACTAACTTCGGCCTTGGCAATGGCACTGACAAACTGAGACATCTGTACCAGCACTCATTGGGGAAAGGAGCCCACAGAGCTCCCCAACTTTCATCCCAAGCTCCAGGCTGCAGCACTTGCTGCTGCCCACAGCATTAGCTCATCAGCTCCCACAGGCTCTGTTTCTAAAACAGTCTTCTCCCTAGATGCTAAGGCATTTTGGAAAAGGCACAGACAGAGCAGCTCATTCACGTTTATCTATCCATTAGAACACCACAAAGAAAGGGAAGGCAAAAAAATAAAGGGCAATGAGTATGTTACTTAGGCCTTTCCTGGCCGTTTCTCATGGATCACGCATGTACCCCATTGCTTGAAGGACAAGAGTCAGCATTAGGTTTTGAGATCTTTCTTCTTTCCTCTCCACACTGAAGCCTGTAGCATTGCTTCCTGCCACATATGGCTGCTTATGTGGAAAAACCCCTCTCTGGTGGGGCCATGTCAGTCTAATCCTCTGCTGATTCTCCTCCTGTAGCAGCATTATGAAAACACTCAGCCATGGCAGTAACCGCACTGCCTGATGCTGGATTCCCTGACTGGGCTTCACACTCTCATCACAGCCAGCCTTTGAGCCCGACTGACAGGATTTCTCACCTCACCATGCATTTCAGTGTAGGTTGAGGCACTTTGCAAATGCATGCAAATACTGCATGCAGAAATCCTCTGGGCTGTGCACTCAGGAATGTGCCCACATCCACAGGCAACACATAATACTTGTTGTTTATATAAAAGGTTCTTAGAGAATACCTCCTTACTTGTGTGAATGCCATTACCAAACACAATGCCATAATTTGTATGTATAGTTATAATCATTGAAACCCCCATCATTTTAAGCAATTTAAGCATTTCCTTAAGAATGGGGAGCAATATCAGATTTTCTAATGGAGTAAAGTGTCCTGAATGGGAAAATACTGCTTCCAAAGACAAACCCAAGAAGTCTCTACAGTGGCCTGGAGATAAAACTGTGCAAATTAAACAAAGCAAAAGCTTACATTTTGTCTATATTCAGTATTCTTTTGCTTTTGCCAAAAAGCAAGCAAGCTGTCACCTTAGCAACTATGCCATACTTTACAGTACATATGCCACTTTGAACAAACACCTTAAAAGCAGCACCTCCACACTGTATGTTCCTTTGCGTCATGTTCCTTACAGAACTTTGCAGATCCCCCCGAGAGTAAAACCCATTAAGACCCCTTTGGGCAGTTGCCAGGCTGGGCAGGCAGACAGAAGGCCAAGTGCTGCTTTCCACACTGCACCCCAGGACCAGAACACTACTTGATCACTTTTATTTGGTGCCAAAGGAGAAAGCTGTGCTTGCAGACCTGAGGCCTCAGCGCTTTGCCTTCCATTGTCAACCCTGTGCAGAGCCCAGCATCACCTGCTTTCTGCCTCTCTTCTACCTCAAAAGGATGTCTATCCAGAGCAGAGTGGAGACTTCAGCCAGGGAGTAGGAGGTCTCCCACCTCT
Organism: Forpus xanthops; assembly: GCA_032466535.1. Taxonomy (NCBI): domain Eukaryota; kingdom Metazoa; phylum Chordata; class Aves; order Psittaciformes; family Psittacidae; genus Forpus; species Forpus xanthops. The sequence continues at coordinate 6,475 of JASSUY010012943.1, read as the reverse complement.
TCATTCACATGTAGTGCCATGAATACTGCATGGTGTGGGTTGGAAGGGGCATTAAAGCTCATCCAGTTTCAATACCCTGCACAGGCAGGGACACCTTCCACTAGAGCAGGTTGCTCCAAGCCCCTGTGTCCAACCTGGCTCTTAACACCGCCAGGGATGGGGCAGACACAGCTTCTCTGGGCACCCTGTGCCAGCGCCTCAGCACCCTCACAGTGAATAAACGGGCTTTATCACAAGCACCTTAAATCCTGTCCTCCCCCAACTGCAACGACTGAATCCAGAGATGTCAACATGCAGGCTTTTACCCGTGGCTCCGATTATGCAGATGATGATTTACAGGAGTGGTGACTGAAACATCTCCCTCATAAAAACTGGCAAGGAGACTTTAACTGTGTATTATCTAATGGCAGAGCCCTCTATCTCCATGCATCTTCTTGCTAGTTTGAAAGTCAGATAATTTTTGTTCTTCCTTTCATAGAAACCTGGTTTGCATATATAATCAAATTTAGCATTAATGAGTCTCTCTCCTCATCTCTATTCCTTCTGCTTCAAACAGCTACACTTGGATGACAGCAGCCATCAAAAGTGCTTACCATGAGGAGATTTAACCAGTTTAACCCCGGGATTTCCACAGAAGTGGTACATAACCCCCAAAATTCCTGCCTCCTGGAGCACTGTAGCTTGACCATATGCACTAATCCTATGTAACTGTTTTATACCAGGTCCTGCTCTGGGCTGCTAGAGAATCATCAGGATTTGAATGGATCATTATGTGACCTTTTAAAATCAACTTTTATGTGATCACAACATGAGCCTAAGTGGAAAATGGTAGGCATTTTCCTGATGAAAGATGTCATTTATCTGCAATGTGATCAGGCGTCGCTGACCTTTCTCATTCCCTCCTTGCCTGTACCAGTATTTGTACCATTTAACAACAACGTTTTGATGGGACAACCTTGTTCACAATTTCCAATGAGATCTGTACACAGATAAACATGCATGTGAGGAGCATGCAGAACAGCCAGTGCTTTGCAGTCTAAGTAAAACCATGGGATCACAAGACAGACTTTCTGCTCCTTCACTTAAGTTCTGTGTTTTCAGTCTTCAGGGCTTCCATTCTTCTGCCACCCTGATCCAAAGGCATATGGTTTATCAAAGCCAAAGCTTTCAGAATCACAAAACTCCCAGAAACTGGGGCTTTATAATCATAAGGTAAAATACCACGTAGATACTGTTATTGCTGCTGCTGCCTTTATCCCAGTCCCTCTGACAGAGTGGCATATGGCTTTCACATCTGGCTTCAACAAGACTACAAAACCTTTTCAGATCTTAGATATCTATTGTGTGTGATGGGAAATGGCAAAATCCACCTCCCACTTCTTCCTAATAAAAAAGAGAGCTCCCTGACTGCAGGCTAGTGATGCCCCAATATGTGTTTGTAAGTTGTAGGTGCGATAATAAGGGCTGGCAAAGCCAATACAGAGGGTGCAGGTCTCTTGGATGCTCACATCCACTTGTTTCAGGGAGACAGTTTTTGTCTGCAGAGAGCTGCAGTGTATTTTGCATGCATTATGTTAAGCTGCCTATAAGAAATCATCCAATTAATGACAGCTTACAGAGAAGGGTTACTTACATGGTAATTACCTTTCTAATATTAAAATACCGTAGAAATGGTTTTACATTTTTTAATTAAGTGGCATGTGTTTCATTGGCCTGACACCACACATGCAAGAACTTGGAGGTAGTCAGTAGCACCAGGGTGTGAAGAACAGATAGATACCTACATCCCAAGGCAGACATCAACAAAAATAGACAACAGTACAGTATTTACATGTGTTCATGTGCCTCTTACATCAAGATGAATAGACCTAACACTAAATGCAGCATCTGATCCTGGCATTGCATAAGCCACTTCAGCAAGCACAAATAACCATTCTTTTCATTAAGGCTTTTCTTTCAATATGAGGATAGAGAAGATCAAATACTCAACTCTTCCAGCCCTGCTTCCATATGGAGCATGAAGCTCTACCAAAAAGCTAAAGTCTCTGCCCATGTCAGAGCAGAGAGCAGCCTTCTGGTTAAGCAAAAGCCAGACACACACAAGCAAATATGAAGACTCTCAAGCAATTACAAAAATATCTCAGGCCCATAATATACTATACAGAGCAAACTACTAATCACACATGCCTCATGCAAGCATTACCTTCTTATTTTTCCCCCCACACTTATTTTCAGCATCTCAAGATATTTAAGCTTTTCTAGGACACACTTGAAAGCATGCAGCTACTTATGTCCATTCATATGCATGCAAATATAATCCAACAAACGTGCTCCATGGCCAGATGAGCAATCAGCATTAGGACAAAAGACAAGAGTTATCAGTCTTTCAAGACTGATTCCCTTTGCCTTTCGAACACACATCTGTTTGCCAGGCAAGTGGCGCTAACCCTTTCAGAATCTGTATAAAGCAAGCTTGACTCTTACATATATACAGAATCTATACAATCAAAGCAGCAGCCTGGCCTTTTTCCTAGCTCACCCGTCAAACAGTCACATCATGCAGGCAAGGAAGCAAAGCAAGGTTAGCTTGAGCCATATACACACACGTTTCCAAATCACTTTGCAATTCCTTTCTCCAGTTTGCCACCAGAAATGAGTAGGGGTTTGTTGTCCAAATGCCTGGCTCTGCTTTGGACGTCTTTGATGCAACCCATGAAGATGCTCATCAGCAGTGACTATATGGAGTCATGCAAGGCCTGGAATGTATTTTTTTGCACAAGGGCAAGACTTAAAACAACTTTTCAGACACATTTGAGTTCACTGAACATCCTAATGGCCATGCCCAAGGTGTTTTACCAAGAACATCCCCAGTCTCCACAAGATTTGTCCTACAACATAAACAACTTGCCTCTGCCCTGATACAGGCAGCACTGGCTTAAGACAGAGCTGCTTTTATGGTCTTTGTGCCCAAAACCTATAAGCTGGCAGAGCAGGGAGCAACTATAAAGTAACCACCAGCAGAGGGTCAGCAAGGCAATCATAGCACCTCCCAGCTTGCAAACTGGCAAGTCCCTGCATCTGTGCTAGTCACAAAGGAAAGAGACGATGGACATCAAGGTGGCTTCCATTGTTTTGCATTGAAACGGGACAGGTTGCTTTGCAGGAGGGAAGTTGTTTGTGGCAAAGCACTGCAAGAAAGTAGCAGAAGTAATTACAAACCTCTGCCTAGTGACATAAAATTGGCATTTTCAGACAAAACCCAATACATTAGGTAGCTCATACATCACTGGAACAGGCAGAGCCCTGCTTTTTGGCTTCATCTCTCTTGTAGGGATCCAAAGAGGCAATGAGTGCACAAACTTGCTTGTCTTGATCACTGTTTGTAAACCTCAATAAAAGCCATCTAAACACATCCAGAGATTCACATAAATCAATACAGAAAAATGAATAAACACATTTCCTCTCTTTCATCTTTCCTTATTCATTGTTGTCATATGTGGGAGTAGGAGAGCCTCTTTTCAAGTGAAGTTATAATAGTTTTGTGACACTGCAACTGGTTGTAGCGCCACAACAGATTACCATGAGAAATCAGCTTCAGAAGGACATCATCTTCTCATGCAAAGATCTGTGGAGTAACAGCCAAGGAAATAAAGAAGAGCAAAACCAAATAAAGTTTTAAATCAGCTTTTCCCTGCTCCTGGTACATGCCATGAAGCAAGAGCTGACTCAAAGCTGGAAAAATTCAAGGTCTACCTTGTACAGCTGTGTGTGCAGTTTTCCAAGCCCAGATCTGTGATCCACATATTCCAAGTACACAGTCTATTACCAAGGTAGAGTTCAAAAACTGCAACTCTTGTTTCATTGCTACCAGATACTTTTTCTTTCTTCCTTTTCTCCTTTTCTTTTTAACCTTTCCTGGGCCTGAGCCAATGTTTTCTCTAAATGGCTTCTAAATGCAATTTCTTGGCTCAAAAGAAGAGTACAAAGTATACGGGAAATGCCAAAGAAAACATGCCATAGTGCTGTGAATACTGAGAAGAATCAGTGTTATCTCAACATCTTCTCTCAGGGTGTTAGGTGATAGTCAAAGCAGAAGATCGAAAAGGGTCAGATAAAGTCCCTGCTCCTTCAGACAAATGTCCATGCCTGAGCAAGACTTCAGGCAAACTGGAATTTGCACACCTATAGATTAATTATGCAAGGGTTATATTTTCCCACCTGAGAAACCTGCTGCCACCTCAGTTTACTTCAGACTTGCAAACATTTGCACTCATTAATACACAGATTTCATCAGCACCATAATACAAGAGGTTTACAAATACAGACATGCTGATCCCTAAGCCACCATGGGCCTACACAAATTGCTCAACAGATAAGTGCACAGATTCAGGGCCAGGCCAGCTGAGGACATGTTTGGTGTACATGACCTCCACACCATCAGCCTCCCTGAGGAGCCCCCATAACTCTGCTGTCTATGCTGCAACACCGCAAGCCTCCCTTCAAGCACGAGGGCCACCCAACACCCTGAATCACAGCATCACCAGCTGGGCTATGAACTTTATTTCTTTGCAGATGCAATCTAGGACTCAAGTGGGAGGTGTTAGGAAGTGGAATCTGACTGTACTGATCAATCACACTGTGGTTGCGAGGCTGCCGGGGAATGTGGAAGTGGATGCAGAATCAGCTGGAGCATGTGGCCTTTTAAAGTTTAAAATGATAATTAGGGGGATAAAAGGAGCCTGAGGAAGAGATGGGCACTTAGCTGAAATGAGATGGTAGAGAGGTGGGTAGCAGTTGGTAGGCATGGTAAGAGAAGGAAGACGGAAACAGCAAGATGAAGTGCATGGAGCTGGAATGTGGGTAATCCAAAAAGCCTTTCAAGAATAAAAAAAAAAACAAACACAAACAACAAAACCCCAAATCTTCCACACATTAAAACATGCTTAACTCTACTTACACATTGATGTCAAAGGGGGAAAACGTCATTTCTCAGACCATCTTAAACGTTAACACTTTGCACCCTTCTCTTGCATTCCCTTGTGGCCAAGGACTGATACACCCCAGCCATGGCAACAGAGCTGTTTACATACAGCTGCATGTGCATTCATATGTACACAAACAGGCAACGTGCAGATAGAGCAGCCAGAAGAGTTCTATATGTGGCTTTTAACCATGACAACAGCAGCTTTTTTATTCGGCCATTGGAAGAAGTTACAGACATAGGAAACTGCCAAGAGTTCCCACTTGCTGTCCTGAGGATGCCAATACTCCACAGGGAACAGTTTCCTCAAGGGTACAACCTGCAAACCCTCCACCAAAGGCCTTCCTGGAGGGGCTCGATTCCCAACCACTATTAGACACAGTGGTCTCTCAGCACCTATTGACCATAGAAATGGCTTTGCTCCCAATTCTTTTGCCCCGCAGCAAGTGATGCGGAGTGTCTGAAGCACCCTTAGGCTGGAGTCCAGGGCTGGATGTCCTGACTTCTCTTTGAGATGGCAGCAGCAGCACCAGGTGGGATTGGGGGAGCTCTGGGTGAGGAACACAAGGTACCTCGTCCATACCCTCCATGCAGGTCACCGTCTGTGGCACCACCACATCCCCATCACCCAGCTCCACCAGACCTGGCGCTTCGAGGTGCCCAGCAGTGACAAGGAGCTGCTGAACATGGGCAGAGATGGGGTCTGGGGTTAGCTGCTGCCCCCAGCACACCAAACCAGCCCCTCACAGCAGGTGGAACGTGGATAAATGCACCCACATGGGGATTCAACCCCCAAAATACATGGCTTACATAATTCCCCAGCCAGCCGGTGTTAGGGGAACGTGATTAATCCTCCATGACATGTTCTGAACTTTCCGTTCAGAGAGGCTCTCTCCTCCTGCAGACCTACTGGCGATGAATGTCATTTGACCTGCAGACTTCACTACGAATGAGCATCAGAGCAACAAACAGTGACATTGCTCCGCAAACCAATTATCTGCCTCCTTCGGTGCTCAGCCCAGAGACAAGTTTGCTAAATGCATAATGAGGATTTACCCCCCCCCTTCCGTTTAAAAGAGAATAAATGGTTTATATCTAGTGCAAGGATGGGGGGGGGGGGAGTGAGACACACAAACACGGCACACAACCCACCCGGCTACATCACTGAAGGACGTGAGCTCTCAACCCAAGCCCCCCACCCCAATCCCGACCTTTTCCCACCTGTTCCGCGGGCGCACTTCGGGGATGCTCCCCCCTCCCCAACCCACCCGCGGCCGAAGCGCTGCCCGACCCCCCCTCAGGACTCACCCACTCGAGCACCCTGAGGAAGGCCAGCGGCTCCTTCACCACGCGGAAAGTGCCCGCGGAGGCGAGCTGCGGGCAGAGACAGCGAGTCAGCACCGCGCCCGCTGCCCGCTCCGCGCACCCCCCGCTCCATCCCGGCCGCTTCCCCCCCGCATGCCGCCCGCGGGGCTCCGCGCACCTGATCTACCG
>JASSUY010012942.1:0-39433 GCA_032466535.1 Forpus xanthops | reverse complement strand
CATGTTCATAACTAGAAGCATTGTGATTAGATTCTGCTGATGGATACAAGCTCCCTGCTTGCATATTCTTCAGAAAAGTAGTCTATGGATGCATCTTTGGGCAGGTATTCAGAGGGTGAATTTCCTTGGGGATGGAGCTGGAGGGAATGTTCAGAGAAAGCTCATCGATTAAACTCTGTGTTAGATTCTGCTGCTTTAAATGCCTCAGACTATCATCAGAAAGTCAAAATTAGTTTGGATAGCTTGGTGGGAAGAAAAAGCAAGCGCAGAACCACACATCTCTACTGGTGTCTCACAAAACCCAATAAAATAAGAGGTACGCTAGAAATTCCTGGGGAAGCCATTTTCAAGCAGGGAGCCTGCAGTTGTCGCATAGTCTTTATGTTAATTAACTACATACTGAGAAGATTTCTCTTCAGTTCCTGACTGATACAATTTCCTCTGTAACTTTATTTAGTTTGCATTTTTATCTGTTTTTTTTTTTCTAATTCACTCAACATGAGTCTGATTTATTGTCTATATTGTCTAATTAGATATGTTTTTTAGAACAGGAAGTCTTGTGCAAATATACGTTATTAGCATGATAGAGGCTTCATCTTTGCAATCCAAGTAGCTATTACTGTTAATAAATGAATGAAATCATAAGACCATGAATTATAATTGCAACTTAATAATAGCATACACGTATATGGAAATTTGAAGGGGGGGAGAACCAAACAAAACCCAACACCAGAGTTTTTGTTTTGTTTTGCTCTTTTACATTTCTCATATCCTCTTTTCTTCTTGTTTCATTGGAAACTTTCATTTTGAGAAGCTAATAATATGTTTAGTAGTGAGGATATGCAGAAAGCTAGCTGTTTTCCTAGTTCTTGATGCCCGTACATTTTCCATTTGGCATGGGAAATGACAGGATGTTTTCCTCATTTGCAGACAGGGACTTGAGGTAGAAGTAAGTTCTTTTGTGTCCACTGGTTGACAAGAGTGAAGGAGGAAATGAAGGATATAGAATCACTTTGCTTTTATGGGAAGAAGTTTCCCTTCTTTGCTGTAAGAAATAAAGTGATATAGAGGACGGTAATACAGTATACTCCTAGAATGCAGAATGTTAGTGAATAAAATTATGTATCCTCATCCAGGGTTTTCATTAGACTTCCTAATAACACTTGCTTGTGACTTTCTCAGTATGAAATTCTCCATGGGCCACTGATCTCAGCCTCTGCAGTGGGGAGGGAACAGCATGCTGGTTCTGCCATTCTTCCCTTCACCCTGGGAATTGAGGCCCTGAAGGGAGGTAGGCTGCTGTGTTCACAATATCTGTGAGTCTGTCATTTCCCAGAGCTGTAGGAACTGTAACAAATAATCAGAATGTGGGAGCTAAAAGCATAGACACAGAGAGCAGAATAAGAACTCTTGGTGTTGTGTTCCAATTTTTATTCCTATTCGCAGTGCCTGCAGGCAGCATATGAAAAGCATAAAGCAATGTTACTGCAGTGCATGAGGTAGTGTTTCATGCCTGTTTGTCTTGGGAGGAAATGAGACAGCAGCATCATGAATTCAGGAGTTTCACAGGTGAAATAGAAAACTTAATTTGCTGTTTGGTTTTTTTAGTTACAGTAAAGCAGTTGAAATACCAGTCATAAATAAGATCTACAGGTAGACTGAGATAAAAACAAAAATAGCAGTATGGTATTTTTCCTAAGGATCCATCCAGATCAGAACTTAATATGTTAATTTTCACATCACTAGATGTGAAGAAGAGTTTTCTAAAAGAGCCTGAGAGAGGAATGGGATTTCTGCAGTCCTACAATGATAAATGGAAGCTGCTCCAAAACTTGCTCAGGCTTCAGCATTCCATTCTCAATATTCTTTCAGAAAATATGCCTTAAGCTTTCATGTGTCTTGTCCAACCTCAAAGAAACTTACTGATTGATCCCTTCATCTTTGTCAGTATTCTAGAAAAGCTGATTTCAACTTCTAGTTGTTTTTTTCAAGCAGAACGGTAGCAAGAAAAATGTCCTTGATCTGCTCTGATGGTACGTATTTATGTCCTAGAAGGGGAAACCCAACAGCTTTCAGAGATTCCGTTTTCCTTAGTCACTGTCATGTTGCCATAGAAGTGAAGCAGACATAAAGTCATAGGTTAAATGTTTCTCATGAAATACATAGCAACTCTCCTAGCTAATTGTTAGGTAGATAAATAGCTAGTTAAGAGGTCTTTTTTTTTTTTTTTTCACTTGATGATTAATACACCCTTCTCTCATGTCTTGGTTTCACGCTGCACCTTTGCTTGTCTCTAAACTATTCCTTTGAGATGTTTTGATTCTGTGATCACAGAATCTCTTAGTTTCACTTCATCATTCTTTTAGCTGGTGAACTTGTTTCTCTAGTTTTCCAGATCATCTTTGGTGTTACGTAAGAATTAGACTTAATCCAGTAGTACTAAATGTAAATGACTGCATGTTACTTACTTAGTAATAATAGCAGCTGATAAGAGGTTTGTGAACATTAGAAAGCCTTTAAGGAAAGTGTACCTGCAGTGTGGTGAGTCCTGGTTTCCTTGCTCTGCCTTTTTAAGTAAAAGTGGTACATCTGAGTTTTAAGTTTGCCATTGTAGCAGAATACTACAACCAGTTTGTTTCTCATATCCACTCAGTGACTGTGCTCTGCTTATTATGGGAAAGATTCACTGTCCTTATTTCTTAGTAAGAAACTAGAGGAAGGCAATATTTGCCTCTTTTGTTTGTAATGAACCCTGTTTTGTAGAACTGTTTAAAACCATTTGTGGTTATTGTTTTCACAGAAGCACTCACAGACATTGTTTCTCCATGAATCCAAGTTGCTCTGGGGAAAGTCATCTTTCTTGATGAATGATCAAAACAGATTAGTTTGCTAATTTCTCAGTCAGAATGGATCTAGATTGGTATGTCATTGCATGTCTTGACAGGAATTTCACTTTCACCTGCATCTTATATATCAAATCACTCGATTAAAATGTTTTTTCTGAGTTTGCTCTGAAACCAAGTACTTGAAGTGGTTTCTCCTTTTCACCTTGTGAATAGTTCTGCATTAATTTTCCCCGGTTTTCCCCGTTTTCATTACAGCATACCCCATTTTTTCCATGAGTCGCCTTCAGAGATTTCATGCTTTGCCCAGATGCATTTGCAGATGTTAAAACAATGTCTCTCAGACTAGCTAATATAGCCTGAGTGTGTATGAGGACAGAGCTTTACTAAACGTTAAAAGGAATAGGAAAGAAGGGCCAAATGTTTTAAAATCAGTTTCACATAGCATCATTACCATTATAATCTGGGGGAGGAGAGTGCATTATCCCCTTTAGTTTTATGCCTTTGTGTGCTTGTGGCATAAGCCACGTGTATCTACAGATTTCTTTGTGGAAAATGTATATGCATGTAAGTATTTATACAGGAGTTGGCCTCCAGATAATAATCACTTCTTCTTTAGAAGAAATTACTCAACAAGATCCTGTTCGGTGTATCTTTTGAAATAGTTGGTATGGTTTGCTCAATGTGAGAAGATGAAAAAAAAACTAATGAATGTCTGATTTTCTGTAAGATAGGCATATTGTAATGAAAAAAGGCATAGAGACAGTAGCTTCTATTTCAAGGAATTTGTGTTGCCAGCAAAAATGATTCATGATCGTTTCATTAGATTTTTGGAATAGGAAGTAGAAAAGAGATTTCTCTTGATTAATAGGAATAAAATACCAACTATTAAATTTTGTGGAAAATGGTGTCCCTGCCCATGTAAGGGGGGGATTAGAACTAGATGAGCTCTAAGTCCTTTCCAACCCCTACTGTTCTATTTTGTGATTCTATGAAAAATGGATCTGCAGATTGGAAAAATAAAAATGAAAATACGCTTGTCATATGTGATTGTGGAAATTAAACTTCAGATCTGGGTGTTTGTTGGCCAGTGAAATGATGCAGATAGAGCTGCTAAAAAGACACAAAGGTTGAAATGCAGTCCAGAGTTTCAGAAGCAGTAGCTAAGGATTTGGCACCAGTTACCAACTTAGCTGCTGAAATCTGAGTTTCAGAAAGTGGCAGCTGGTTAGTACATGCTGCAGTCTCAGTTACCTGAGAAAAGAGACATATTATTACTTTTTGCTGGAAGCCTACCCCCATACAGCTTTGCAAAAATAGCTGGACTGTTTTGGTAGTCAACAAACGTACACTCCACAGCTAATAGTGAGGTTTAACCCAGCTTTGTTAAGATCATGGGGATAAATTCAAAACATATTTAATATTTGTCAAGCTATTTTTAAAATGACATGCCTAGCAAAGTGGTTGTTTAGATGAATAATGCATATAATATAATGAATGTGTTGTACCAAGCTAAAATTATATCCACAAAAATATTTGTATCTTGGAACATGCTATACTATTGCATGGGATCTTGTCTCCTGTCACATTCAGAACTAGTAATCTGCCTCCTGCTAACATTAGTCCATCTCAGTAGTCCTTTTTACATGTTTCTCTTTCCACTTTACTCATTCTTGTTTGATGTTTGATTGTGTCTCTACCTCTGATATTTGTAGCATATTCTTATTTCATACACACTTTTAAAAAAACTGAATAGTATTTACGGTGGTGTTAGTCCTGAATGACATAGGCGTAACAGATCAAAGCTGCTTTTATTTCGGATGGTATGTCCCCGGTGGCATGGACTGCCTTTTCATCATACTTCTGCAAAGCATTGTGTCAAGCAGGAGGAATGTTTGGAAGAGATACTGAACCAATTTCTTTCTCAGAAAATCTGAAATTGCAAGAGGACTGAAAAAAATGTGAGACATATAAGGTAATTTATCTGTGATGCTGCTCTGCACTAGTATGCCAATTCTTCACCCACAGACCTAGAACTGTCTGAACAGAATCTCTCCACAGGTTGGGTAGTTGGAAGTAACAAGAGTTTTTGGTTTGTTTGGATTGGGGGTTTGCTTTTGTTTGCTTAAAGATTTCTGTGCAAAGTGTGTTTGAATGTAGCGGTCCCAAGGAATTGAGAGGATTGCTGGCCACAGCGTCATGATCAATGCAGATCATTTACTGTGCTAAGCAGAGAGCAAGCTTCATTTCACGGAAGCACAAACATCCTAACTCTTGCTATAATTGGTACTGCACCTTGATTTGTGGCCTGATGGCCATGTCTGTTCACAGTCATGTTCAAGGACAATAAATCTGTAACACCAGCAAATATCAACACAGCGAACTTCATGAACACAACAAAACCAAAGGAGGATAATGCATGGTAACTGAAAGTCTGCTAAAGACCAAAATAGGTCTTTTCTCTGATAAGCTTTTACCCACAGAACTTCTAAGATCCACTTGGTTCATCATTAAAGTGGAGCAAGTGAATATAAGCAGATACATCAATGAGAAGTGCATAGGTAATGGATCCATGTTTGCATGCAGCATCCTAGCGTTAATGCCTACTTTGGACTTACAGGCAGGTTTTGTGTTGTACAGAAACACCTGGAGAAATGAAAGATAATCCAGTTACCTATTATGTCAAATCACTCAGCATCCTCTGTGGGCTGTTGGTGATTTGGATTGTATATGGGTTCCAGTGAACACAAGAAAAATATTAAGTGATTCCAACTTTTATAGCATTACTGTCGTCAAGATTCATTTTTGTTCAAAGTAATGCAACTAATGCTTAGTGAAAGAGTTTGAAATGTTTTTTGAATGTCATGCTAACTTCAGTAATCCTTTTATTATATACATTTTAATCAGAAACTCACTATTAAGAGACACCACCCCCCCCACCCCCATAAAATTCCTTTCAGTTCCACCTTATTACAGGTTTCTTTGTCTCCCAAACTTTGTAGTCCTTGCTTGGAGTTATGACTAAGGAGTGATACTAGAGTAGCTCCTCTTCTTTGTCAAAGATTGAAAAATAGCAATGCTTTCCTGCTGACAAACTCATGAATAAATAAGCTGAGCATAATCAAAATAATGTGAAATAATTTCTCTCCTACTTCAGGATATTTTTTGAGATTTCTTTCAGATTAATTGCAATGCAACAATAATAGCAGCAACATGGACCTTACTGAAGTCCTATTTCCTGTATTATGACTGCTTATTAATGACATTTCATCAGAGTGGAGTGATGAGCTTCTTTTTAGCTGTTCTTTTACTCCTAATGCCTCTGTATTTCATCAATAAAAACAGTGGCATTTTCAAGTTACCATTTTTTTTATGTTTGCAAGTCTCCCCACTCTCTTAGAAATTTTAAGATGTGCTTTAATTCATCAAGTATTTTGGTTTCAATAAGAACGAATGCTTTTCAAACTCCATATGTGTGGTGCTAGGTTTGAGTGGCTTGGGAACTGAAGAGGAGTAACCCTGGGTATCCATCTCGGGGCAGAAATAATATGCACTGCTCCTCAGAGCCTTGATCTCCAAGTACAGCCTGAGTTTGTATGCCCTGAGTAACCTGACCACCCTATTTGCTACATGTCTGGATATCCTTAAATGGATGGACGTGGGTAGGCAGGGAGTTATATGATAGATTCTCCAATGGGAAATAGAGAAAGGCCAGAGTGACAAAGTACTCCAGAAAGTACACTTTCTTTGCAGTGAGGACTCCTGGGACTTGCATGTCCTGGGATCAAGACTATGGGGAACACTGGGAGCCCTTAGCTCTGTTCAGCACTGCTGAATGGTGATACAAACCCTTTCTAAAGCCATAGAAGACATCATTGTATTGTGTAACAGGAGTAACTGAAAGTAAACGGCATACATGGTTGAGCTCATCCTATCTTTCATGTGCAAATGGCTTAGAATGGAAACAAAGGCATAATTCTTGTAGGAAGAATGTATCTCACCTTGCAGAAGCTTTTAGTAAATCATTCACGATCCTACAGACTAAAGGAGTAGCATGTTTGCAAGTCACAGAACATCTTGCAAGTGTATTCCTGGTATAATAATTTATCCAAGACAGTAAGCAATAGCTTGCCTAAGTCTGTATCAAAGGGTAAAATCTGTAATCAATAAGAAATAAGTTTCTTTGAAGTTGAAGGGATGTTACAGTATGCTACCTTTTGTTTCTCTCTGGCTCTTCATTAATCCACTTAGAGGGATTATTTATTATTTAAAGAGGAATTTAAGGAATGGTAATGATTGGGATTACTGTCATTCTGGAAAAGGCAAGGCTGTGCTCTGGTGTGTATGATCTAATATAAAAATAACGTGACAAAAGTCTGTCACAACTGGTGTCACCACTGACTGCCAGAGGGGTATGTGGGCCTGCACATACGCTGGACTGCAGTAACAGCCCACACTTGGCCAGAGTTTGTGATGAAGAGGTTTATAATGAATGCTGCACAGGAACTTTCCCATGTTCTTCCTGTATAACTGACTACAGTTGTCATTTTTGTGGTTTTACTATATTTTAATGAAAATGTAATATTACTGCTTTCTAATAAAAAGCCTAACCTAAAAAAAACCTTGTATCAAATTTAAATACAAATTGCAATCCCTGGATTTTCAACAGCACAAATTCTTGTTTGTTTCTGGTGATTGAGTTTTACTGGGTTATAGATTTTTACACAAATAGGCCATTTTAACATTTAAGGGAATTACTCTGTTGTTGTGTGATGTTCTTTCTATGCATTAAAACTTGCCACTTACTTCATGTTTTTCCCCTTACATATTGCTAATGCGGTTTATTCATATGTTTTACTATCAATAAGATTTTCAAACCAACCAAAATACTTTTTATAATACGTTAGTAATGCTTGTTCAAATATTTCTAAGAGTTATTTATTCCCCAAAATAGTTAATAAGGATGATCAGGAAAATTCACAATACACACTAGAAATTTTCAACTATACTTGAGCATTTAAATAGTAATTTTATAAAGAAAAAAATGCAAATAAAAATATACTTTTTAGTGTATAGCTGCAATATTACAGAAAACTATTTGAGTTAATTAATATTTAGCTTTTTTATTTTTCTGCCTGTTTTCTCTTCATTCTCTTTTTAAGTCCATCCTTTTGTGTGTTTTTATTACTTCTTTACTGTGAGAGTGGTGAGGCATTGGAACAGTGTCCAGAGAAGTGGTGAATGCTCCATCCCTGGCAGTGTTCAAGGCCAGGCTGGACAGAGCCTTGGGTAACATGGTCTAGTGCAAGGCATCCCTGCCCATGGCAGGAGGTTGGAACTGGGTTATCTTAAGGTCCTTTCCAACCCAGACCATTCTATGATTCTTTCTTCCTCTCTTACTTGCTTTGTAACTGACTTCTCTTATGAGTACTTGTGGAAGACTTATTGCTTGCACTGGTCATTTTTTCAAGCTATGAAATTTTGAGATGCTGCTTCTCTCTGTTTACATCATTCTTCATATTGCTTTCAGAGTTATCAAAAGAAGGTAGGCAAGGGTTTGAAGAGCAGTAAGAGTGGATCAGAGCAGCTGGAGAAAAATGATACCTCAGCAATTCTGTGGAGAGGTTGTGGAGTTGAAAAGCTGCTTGGGAAGAGAATAATCTAGTGCATTTTTAGGAGTTGATAAAGAATCCAAATCACTCTGTATATGGTAGCTGAAAGGCTTGTGGCAGCCAATTAAAGTAAAGGGATCATTGTTGAGCTTAATTACTTAGCTCTCAGATTGGAGTTGGTTTAGTTGAAACTAGTGTGCTAATATTAGCTAGGTTTCAGGAAATTAAGGTGCTGTGGGAGGGTTCTAGAAAGCATGGAGGTGGTGCAGGATGATAAAAATGTGAAATACTAGAAAATGTTGAGTAGCTGCATGCTGCTGGAAAAATTAGAAAGTACTTCAGAGTTTTAAGTCGTATACAGTCACATCTAGTGTAACTTTGAAATAAGAATAATGAAAAGTTTATTTGCAATGGAAGTTGATTTCAGGTTTTGATTAATTTTAATGGGATGTGCTAGTTTTAAAAACCAAGTGTTTTAAAAACACAGAGCAAGCTGTAGGTCAGAAAGGGAACAAAATGGCTTTGAGTGTCTGGGCATGTCCTGGGCTGTGAGGGAGAAAGAAGATGCGCTGTTGCTTTCATTCAGTGGCATTTTAGAACTAAGTACTTTACACTTTCCTAGAAAACACCATAGGAGTTTTACAATGCAATAAACTCACATTTGCTCTGGTCAACATGAAACTTTACACTAGCACATGCCACTTGTAGGAATATGTACTACTCAAAAGTGATTTTGAAATTGGATTAGCCCCTTAAACAGCTATTGAACTCCTGGGTTCTGGTTCGGGATGCGCTAAAGCAATCTCTTTGTATATTCCTGGAGGTTGGTACTGTTTTCACTCTTAGATGTGAAATTATGGAAATAAAATAGATCAATCAAATGCCAAGAGGTGACTTGGCTAGAGGATTCAGCCAGGTGTAGCTGTTCACTTTAAGTATTAGCTCTAATTTAAATGCACTTGCCAATTGAATTCAAAATCTTTGACTGAAGAAGAGAAGGGTCGTAATACAGTTGGTTTTACTAAAGGAAGGCTTGAAAGCATTGGAATGCTGTGTGTCATCTAGGTCTGACCACTTCCGTTCCACCCAAAACAGTAGTGCCTGAAAATGATTTTTTACTGTGCAGCTGTTCAGCCATCAAAATAAAATGAATTGATTGTCTTAGCCTACTTCCTACTGGGCATATGCTACATTTAATGCAGTCATCATCATTGCCATCACCTTTCATGGCTGTTTAGCTAAAGCTACCAACGAGCCAACCCACTGGTCTTCTACAGTGGCAGATGATATAGGAGTGTATGAGCTATTTATTTTTGCTTGGCTGAATGTTGGGAGTAAGGATGAAGAGAACAAATGTCTGGAAAAAATTTGGTTTTAAAAAGTCAACTTCTGCAGGTCAGATTATTTTATGTTCTGCATTTTACAGCAAATTACTATTAATGAACAACTGAATTATTGAATTGCAAAATGTAAAATAATACATTTCAATTTTTATGCCACATTTCAGAAGGTAACAGTTTCCTGTAGTAGACACAGCCACCCTCATCCTGTGGTCACCCAAAAGTGGTACTGTCAGTTGGTAACATTATGCTTTTGACATGAAGTAACGAAGTACAATCTTATTTTCCAATCAATTAACTGTCTTTTCATCATCTCTAATGGGAGTTTGGCTTTCAAGGATCAGGGACTAAATTCTGTTCTTGGCTTGCTATTCAACTTTGGGGATGGAAGTGGTTTCATATCTTAATATATGTAATGACAAGGATGAGAGGAAACCTGTTATTTTACTTGCTCTTATATTTGGTAATGTTATAAAAATATTTCTATAAGCAGGAGATAGCATTTTCTAATCTGGGCAGTGCATTAAGTGCATGATAGTCCAGATTTTTCTTTCCCATGTATTGGCACTTCAATATTTGTGTTAGAGTCTGTCCTTCCAATTTATTTTATGGCAGTGTTTTAATTTGTTGTTTGAATTTGATGCTGGAGCAGAGCCACAGGTCAGCATAGTTTGGCTGGAAAATGTTTTTGGAATAGCATTAAGTATGGAGATTTACATCAGGAATGACTCTACACATGTCTAATTCCTCCATCCTGTCAGCTGTAAATAAAGAACTGATATTAGAAAGGTTGCAATTTCCGTTAATGATAGTGCCAAAAGCATTGGTACAATGTTCTTTATATGGGTTCATGCAAATGGTTGATTTCTACTGATGTGTGCATTAACATAGAGCCCATTCTCAGGTAATTTATGGGAAAATGACAGGATAGGAAATACTGAGTGAAGCAGTGATCAGTGAGCAATATCATTGCCTCAGATCAGTACACATTTCCAGAACGTGTTCATCATTGCTTTGCTGTACAAAAAAATCATGATACCCAGGCTAGTGCTTGGAGAGATGCAGTATAAAATCATGTGGTCTGAAACTTTTCCATGAGCACTGTGAATATGGGTATTTCTTTTTTTTTTTTTTAACATGCATTCATACAAAGGTCAATTAAGGAATTGATCCTATTATTTAAAAGTCATGCTGGGAAATAGCAAATACTCATGGAATTGTAGATTCATGGAAGGGTTGGAAGGGATCTCTGAAGGTCATGTGGTCTGGCCCCTCTGCTCAAGTGAGGCCACATAGTGCTGGTTGCCCAGGACCATTTCCAGATGGTCTTTTGAGAAGTCTCCAAAGTGGGAGACTCCACAGCCTCTCTGGACAACCTGTGCTAGTGCTCACAGTCAAACAGTGTTTCCTCATGTTCAGTGGCAACCACTTGTATTTCAGTTGTGTGCTCATTGCCTCTGATCCTGATACTGAGCACCACTGAAAAGAGCCTGGCTCTATCTTCTTTACACCCTCCCTTCAGGTATTTATATACATTGAAATGTATGCATAAAATTACCAAATGTATATTCCATAACATGTAACTTCATGTATAAAAAAATTGGGGGTAGAGGAAGAAAGAATGAGGTGTGACTTAGAATCATACAATAGTTAGGGTTGGAAAGGACCTGAAGATCATCTAGTTCCAATCCCCCTGCCATGGGCAGGGACACCTCCCACTTCCAAGTTAGCAGTTGCTTGGGGAGTAATTGGTCTACTTAAGGGAATAATGATTCTTTTGTTTGTCTTTTTTTTTTTTTCTGTAATTTTCTAAACTGAGCTTTATTTTGATCCATGTGATTTTTTTACTCTTACTCTTCCTATTGTCTCCCCTCATCCATCACAGAGGAGTGAGTTAGCAGATGTGTGGGTTCTTAGAGGCTAACAAAGTCAACCCCCCAGGCTTTGAATCTGAGAACTTGAAAGCAGTGCACTATGCAATGATTTTGCATCTCTTCATATTTCAGCGCAATTAAAGTGCTGAGGTTTTTTTAAACAGCAGCTAATTGAGATGGGGAAACACATAGTTTTTACTTGCCAAGAAAGTGTTTGCCCACATAAGACTGATTTGTCTGATTGTTGTATTCAGGCAGACACTGAATAATTAGAGATAGCATTTGGTCAAAACCAAATCCGTAGTTGAAGAATATATATGGCACAACAGCCACAATTGCAGCAAATTAGTCAGGGAAATATTAGCAATGATTATTCAACCCTGTAACCCTACCAAAAGAATAATATTCTCAATTAATTTTTATATTTAATAACTCCTAATAACTCATTATGATTTCTGAAAAAAAAATCTCTTCAGACATACCATCTACTTCAATTAAATCCATAGAGTAGAATTTCAGTTCTGTGGTCATAATCAGAGGTTGCATTTCCTTTTTCCGTATGGGCAATTTGGTCAGGAGAACTATGTTAAAACAATCATAAATCAAATTTTCAAAAGAATTTACATTTTGGTTATTATACTATGGACTCGTTTTAGCTATGCAGCTTTTCAGTATTCTTGATTTTTTAACAAGGAGCTTCGGTATTGCAAAGACTAAGCCAGGAGGAGGTGGTAATTGCAGTCCGTGGCATGATTTCAGCATGTGGGGCTCAGGCAAATGAGTAGCTGGTGCCCTGTGGTAGTGATGGAAGGGAGCAGACCTTCTCTCTCAGCTCATTCCTTGACCACCACTGAGATGATTGCAGAACAGGCCACATGGAGGAGATGGTGCATATGGAGGAGATGGTGCGTATAGTGGAGACTTGGCCAGGCTTCAACCACTAAGCCAAAGATGCTTGATCAGCCTCCTACCTGTTGGCTTCTACAGCATAGGTACACATTCAACTGAAGCAGTGTGCCACTGTGCTGGTGAAATGTAGATATGTATGTGAATAAATAATACTGCGTAGGCAGTATTACTCAAAGAGGAGTTAGATGAGGGCTCTGGGGAGTTTGCTGCCAATCTTGAGGCAGGTATTTTTCTCTTTTTTGGCATGAATTCAAGAATTCACTAACTATTATGTTGGTTCTCAGATCAGTGTTTTTGCAGCTTTTCCAGTTAGGTGTGTTATGATAATGCTGTACTACTTTTTATTCTTCCTAAATAAGTTATATTGCAGACCAGAGTCTCTTACTGTTCTCTTCAGTTGGTCATAAGAAAATATTCTGTGAATTCTGCAAAATTCTGTGAAAATACCTGAATTTCATTTTTTTAATTACTTTATTCCTTGCTTTCTTTGAAAAGACTGAAGGTTTCTACATACTGACTACAAAACCAGTATCATTATCTTTATGTAATATCTGCAGTTGATTTCACTCAGAAGACTCTTAGGTTTATGGTAGTACAATATGCTAATATGGTGGGGGTTGAAAATATAAGGCATCAGAGTTACTTGGTGTAGCCTTGACTTACTTTTTTGTACAGAGATGTTCTTAACAATATTATCCATTGTTGTTGTCCTAGAAATAATTAAATCTAAGAAGTGTACAAATCTTCTAGTAAATGAGTTAGGAACTGTTTAATGCATGAGCTAATAACTTACATAGCTTTTAGTTATTTTTTTGGGACTCTCTCAAGGATAAATCAAAAAAACCCCAAAACCCAAAACACCCGTTCTAATTTGCAAAGCAGTAGAACTGGGATTTAAGCTGAAAGGAAGATTGGTAATGTCATAAAAGAACATTCTTCAAATAAAACACTAAATACAATAAAATAATTGGAATTATGGAGAGAGAAAAAAATCTGGTGATGTTATCAGTTCTATTCTCTCAGCACAGCCTGGCAAGGAAAAGATGCCCCAACAGTACAGTCTTTCATTATTGTGTTTTGTTCATATTTAAATGATCCATTCCTACTGGATAACTCTTCTAATTAGTATTGTAATTACATTCTACCTTAATTTTTGTTGACTTAATTTGTCCTTTTTGATTTTCTTGCTCTTTTCACTCCACCAATTAATTTTTCTCATCTCCAAAGTATGTGTGCCTTAAATAGCAAGGGATGGTTATATTCTCATATATTTGTCCTGAGAAGAGGTAAGAACAGAGTAAGCGCTCGCAGCTGTCTTAGCCTAGGAGAAGGTAGAGGTGTGGACAGAGAGCTCATTGAAACACATCAGATTTAAACTAGGAGGCACTGAAGCATTATGTAGATGCTAGAGAAATATGAAAACCCAGTGAATTAATATGTGGAACTCCTATGGAACAGCCTCTCCAATATATTGCCAGCTCAATATCTTGAATTATCTAAGTTTACAATTGCATTTTCAGTGTAGCACAAGGAATACTTGAATACATCATGCATAAAACATACTGATTATTTTGCCTTTTTGATTAGTAGCCCAAACTTAACTCATCCATGGTAGTGACACTGAAGTGAGAAGCTATATTAAAATAAGGCAGAAGGAAAACTAGAGATGATTGATGAAGATGAGTAGAACAACTCCTAACTAGGGAATCTACTACCAAAAATTACTTGAGGTTTGCGAAATTCCTTCTGTGCATAGACTGCTTCTGCTGAGTAATACCAATGAATGATTACTGATGGGAGATTTTGATTCAAGTGGCTGGAGGTTGAATGGTTACTTCATGAACATCTGTTGAGTGAGAAAGGAAGAAACTCGAAAGATGGTTGGTTTTAATTCTTTCTTTACCACTGCTCTTGTTGACTGAGTTCTCCTGACTTGACAGCCGCTGCTTCTATTACTACTGTAATGCGATTATTACCTTAATTGTTTTACTTCTGCCACAATTTGCAACATCTGCCATTGTCTCTAATGTAATTATGTTAGTTTGCCTTCACTTTGCTCTCTTCTACTTAGAAGTTGTAACAGACAAAACCTGAAGGCAGTGTTTCAACATCAGAAGATTTATAACAAGGAGAGATTTTGCTACCAAAATTACTATGTTTGAGTTCTTCCAACACTAGTGTTCATCTACTTATTTTCCTTTCATCACATGAGTACCAGCATTGTAGTACCTAGGTACTTGTCTCTTTGAAATTCTATAGCAAAGCTAAAACCAAGGTGATCTGGGAAAAAAATGCCATAGGAAGATTTTTATGCTTTGTGGAGGATATTCAGGGCTGACCACCACTACTGTGCTTCGACAGAAAGAGTGAACAGGCAAACAGGATGCTTCCTGCAGATGCTGACTGTAACCAGTCTGATCCAGGAAATTCCCCTCTACTGGACAAAATAAGGACTAACCTTCCAGCTGATGAGAACAGGTTGATGGCAGTAGAGGGCATGCATATTTCAGTAGGGAAGTTTTCCAAGGATCCCAGGAAGCGGGTGAAACAGAAAGCATGCTGTGCTTTGTAAGAAGCAATTTTTCATTTGTTACTGTGTAAATGATTTGAACTTTGTCATTTTTGCTGGGGCTTCTGTATAGTTTTGTCATGTATGTGAGAGATAAGTTTAATTTATGCACATGATTATATAAATTGTCAGACAATATGCTAGTTAGGATCACAAATTTCTCTCTACAATATAAAAAATCCTTGTGCTGCCTTTCTTACACGTCTGTTATGTTGATGACTAGTCCCATATACAATTACGCTGATTTTTAAACACTTCTTTTTAGCTTGACAGCTGAACCTAAATATCAAGAAAAAAAAAATAGTTTAGGCTAACAGAAAGTGTTTCTTCCTTGTTGGTGTTTTTCTTTACAATACATCAATCAGACTTAGAATGGTGTACTTCAGGTTTGGATTGCTGGAAGAAGAAAGCCCATAGCATGAAAGAAACGGAAGAGAGTGATTGACAAAAGGAGATGAGTAATTCTTGTGTGGTTGGAACTAGATCATCTGTAAGGTCCCTTTCAACTCAAGCCATTCTATTATTCTTTCATTTAATAGTAATTGGAACATCCATGGAAGTTACAGGGTCTGTCATGTCCCTCAGGGAATCCAAGGTTCATACATTGCTGATAGGTACTTTAAAGA
Organism: Forpus xanthops; assembly: GCA_032466535.1. NCBI lineage: Eukaryota > Metazoa > Chordata > Aves > Psittaciformes > Psittacidae > Forpus > Forpus xanthops. Next base: position 23,660 of record JASSUY010012942.1, on the reverse strand, counting down.
GGTGTTCTAATGAAATTTTCTTAATGTTTCATGTTCCATTTAACATTAAATGAGTAAATATCCACTGGGATAGAGCTTTGTCTCCCATGTAGGTCATCACTTAGCTGTGAGGTGTTGTGGAAAAGCTGGTACCAAAAGGACAGGTAAATAAAAAAGAGGAGTAAAGACCTCTTATTTCACATTGTTGCCTCAAAGTAGAGGAAGGCTTCCAGAAAGAGAAATCCAACTAAAAATTGTCATTTCTAGTCAAGGCCGAGTGTGAACTCATCAAAGTCTTCTCTTAAAGATTCTTCAGTTTGTATAACATTTTGCATTAAATCATCACAGAGGTGAAGAAGACTTCTACAGCAACTAATATGGACGTCTGGAGGTGGGAGAGATAGGATCCAGACTGCTCTTTAATGTGCAGCATCAGGAACAGACATCCTTAGCCACATACAATTCCAAATGGACTTTGTCTTTCCTCATTCCATTTCTGTATACTCTACCAACATCCTTATATTCATCCCAAACGGCCTGTCCCTAAGTATCTCTTGCTTTTGTATGAATTCCAGATAAGTAGCTAAGGCACAAACCTTTCTTTTCTGTGATTTGAAACATGCCACATCTCTCACCACCTGTGATTATTCACTGGAATTATGGAGTCGTTTCAGGTGACCATGTTACATCTTTCAGTGTTCGTTGAAAGCAGTCTACATGGGTCAAATTAGGTATCTACTATGAGACCTTGACTAGTACCAAATTCTTTTGAGATAATAGGAAACATTGCACTGTGGAATAACTTTTCAAGGAGGGACTTCATCTTGTGTACCCTTAGCTGTAGAATAAAATATTCCATCTAAATGGGATGTTGATGCCATACAAATGGCTGTTCTTTCTCTGACTCTCTTTATCATTTTTGAATTGGCTATCTTGTGGTAATACTTTGTGTTAATGCCTCACTGTACATGAACAAACGTATCGGTAATTCATTTACCTGTTTTTATCAGAAGTATATTTCTAAAATGCTATCTCAAAGTTGCACTTTGGAGTTAACGAGTGGGATGGCAACTTCTACTTCTGGTTGAATGTTACACAGTGCTACTGAGTTGCTTTGGGCTTAATTGTCAAAAGCTGAGTGAGAGCTGTAGCTTAAGTGCACAAAATGGGTGCATGAAATTGTGCATTGCTTGAAGAAATGGCCTTAGCCTTGTAGATCTGTCAGTTGCACATGTAAAATATGTACTCATATTTATCTGTAAATAGACCAGAGTTGTTTTTTTATTGAGATATTTACAGCAAAATGAAAGCAAAAAAGAAAACATTAGCAGTGTTATTTTACCTGGTCTTAGCATTCTCAATGAAATGTCAAAGGTGATTTTCTTCATCTAGCATCCTTTGTTACTTTGGCATTGAAGTATGAGTAGTGGATTATGATGGTGCTGCATTCCTGCTCTGCTGTGTGCTTTCTTTAACCGATGATAAATAGATTTAATAACTGTACTTTTTATAAAAAGTGCTTCAAAATCAATTATATCTTCATGAGTAGTTCAATCCCCATCACTTTACCTTCCAGCTGGCTAATATTTGAAACAAATACCTATCCCTCTATGAATGGGATACAGCAGGGTTGTGTGATAGCTAGTGTTTGCATGTCAAAACACAAGCAAATTGTCAGGAACATAGCATATATAATTACGGATTTGATATTTATGAAGAATCTGTGGGACTTTGGCATTTTGCATGAAAGCCTGTAATAATGATACATAGCAATATAAAGGTGATACTGCTGAACCTGTTCAGAAACATCTGCATTGTTGGGTTTTTTTAATCCGCTATTTTTTATGAGTTTAAAAATCTGTTTGGAGGCTGCATGTGGTCCAGATCCCTTTGATAAATGCACTGTCACTTTGCTTTAGGCATTTTAAAAACATTTACTCGAGCGTATTGATTAGTCATTAGGGCTGTACATCATCATGTATGTGGAAACATTATTCAATTCCTAATAAAATTAAAAGTGTGTCTCAGCTGTGTGAAGCAATACACTTACCTATAAAGTATTTGTGATTTAGATGAGTAGTACTGACAGTGTTAACTCCTTAAAGGACTAGGCTATGCATTGGTAGAAAACAGTGCCTCTGTGTGAGGTATGTAATTATGCCGCATGTGGTGCGATGGAGGAGCCAGTGGTGGGTGTGATTTAGCTTGTCACCATGTGCAGCTATATTTGTTCAGCTGAGCCACCTAGAATACTGAAAGGAAACCAAAGTAGCACTCAGGGTTTGCCCTGTTGCTTAGGCCGTGAAGACATTACTTCATCAATTTTCTTTCATTTCCTTCAAAGCAAAGATGTGAAATTGTGCCGAGATAGTTCTGTGAGTCACAAACAGATATTTAATGATCTTTATGAAAGTCAAGTTTGACATAGTGTCCTGTTTCCAATGTAAGCCAAGTGAATCATTATTTCTATTTTCTTCAGAAGTTTTTCTTTTATGTACCAAAAGCTACAGAATTCTCTATGACATCTAGAAATGCCTGGCTTGGGTGAAGGGAGGCCAAAAAAAGCCTTAGCTAAGTAGAACATTTAAAAGTTCATAACAGGTAAAACATGACAGAAGTAGCCCACCCGCTCCCCATCTTAATCTTACATAAATCAAGGAATAAAATTAGATATCAAGTTCAGAGGAGGAACCAAAGTGTGGAAAGATTTGATTACTTACGCTTGTTGATGAGCGGAAACACCTCTTTAAAGTCGTTATATATTAGTAGCTGAAGCCAACAACATTTGCATACCAATCAGGAATCCTTGTACTGTTTAGTTTCTCCTTTGAGAGTATATTTTGTTTGGTGGTTTAAAGGAAATTACGGTTTAAATGAGGATCATGATTTCATTTGCAGTCTGTTATCGTAATTTGTAAAATTGTTTAAATCTGTCATGGAAGAAGAGATAGATTTCTCTTGTATCTTCCTTTTTCTGTCATTTAAAGGACGGCTTATAGTCAGTCTAGGGATCTTGAATGTATAATGATTATAGAATAAATGTAGGAATTATATGACTGGGATTTCCACTTTCAGCCCTGACGTTTATTCACGGTATGTTATCACGTACCCATCATATTTTTTCATTTCTTTTTCTCCATAGGCAAGACTGCTGCCTCAGGGACTGCTCACTGTATGTTAGCTCTAGCGCTCACAGAAGTGAGCAGCACTGCGTGCAAGAGTCCAGTTGTTTCTTTATTTCCTTTTCTCCATTGGCAAGAATGCTGAGACTGGACCCCCTAGAAATATGTTTGATATCTGTTACAAAGAAAAGCCATGCAAGTGCTGGGTTTTAATTCAAAGAATGTAATTCCAGTGTGCTTTTTATTTATTGTGTTTGTACTTCTGTTATTATGTTTGCCTTCATTACAGATCAAGCAAGAAAATTCTAGCTGACTGAGGCTGGATTCTCTGTTACTGCTTTCTCAAGGGAATCTCTTTGTTTCCTTGTATGTTAGCAGATATGCCACATTTCTTGAAGTTCTTTTCCAGCCTGGTTGGTTCTATGATTTCTGTCCAACAGCCAGCTTACAGGAAAGTGCCCTGCAGTACCTGAGGCCATCCTACCTCACACCCCTTCTCGTTCCTAGGCTATGATACTCTGTCAAGATGCAGGGCAATCCTTTCTTTCAGCCTCCTTTGTGACACCTTCATATCAAGGAAGCATCCTGTGAAGTGCATCTGAACAGTGTGAATAAAAACTACCAGCAGTTGTACTACCTGGAGTAAAAATTACAATTTGTTACATTATTTTATGGCATAGTGCAGGCATCATCTGCAGTTGTGCATAAATATCCACTGTGGTATAGAAATACATGATCACTTTTTACCTCTGTTTTCCATTTCTTCTCTTATCTGTAGTGTCACTACAGATACGAGATACAGACCACAGGAGACCACTGTGGTGTTTGATATAGCAGCTTCTATGCTGTGTAGTGTTCTATGCAGATAGCTAGACATATGTAAGGGATTTGAATGTTGCTAACCTTATTGTTTAAATATGCAGGAAAGTGTTTCATGTATCCTTTCAGACCTGAGCAGCTGAACTGTTGGGTGGTACATACTGGAGTTTTATGGGTTTTCCACCCTCTTTCATTGTTACAGATGTCAGAGGTAGCTCATGTGTTGATGATGATGCATGTACACAAGGCTGGGGAAGCAAAAAAGGGGGTAGTTGGACAAAAAAGTGTCATCTTTATCCAATATACCTTTCAGCTAAGGCAAAGGGGAAAGTGAAAGATAGTCATGAGGAGGATTTGGCTGACTTCAGGTGGTTAAATAGAAATGGTTTCTCCTTAATTCTTGGTTATGTGTTAAAATTTGCATTTCAGTTTTAATATTTTGAACTGTAAAAGTATATTCAGGGAAATAGGCTAATAAGATCTCTCCAAATAGCCATATGCTGCCATTTTTATTGAATTTGAAGGATGATTGGAATGCCAAAGACATTATTACTTGCAACAAAGAAAGAATAAGTGCCCACCTGTACAGTTTATACTTTTTTTTTTCTTTTTTAAAATAGCTTCAGTTGCATTTGTTCCGTCATTAGTTCTGAAAAAACAGAGAAATTGCCTACAAAGTAATCCAGATTTCATCTTATGAAGTGAGGACTGCTACAAATACCTACCTAGGGCCAGGTTTTGTTATTCTTACCTATAGCTGGAAGTGCAAATGATTCTTGGCAGGATTACTCAAGGACTGTTGCGAGCGATGCCTGCTCACTTCTGTGAGTGCTAGAGCTTGCAGACAGTGAGCAATCTCTGGGACAGCAGTTTTGTACCAACGTGCTCTCAGTTTGCACTTCAGCCTGTGTCAGCAGAGCTAATTTATGTACTGGTGTGTACTTAGGGTAGGAATATAGCAATTTCTCTGGAAGGGAAACATCATTCACTGAGGTTGAAAGGCAGAAGAAATTGTGCCTGATCTGAAACCTGAGTTCTGACACATTGAACATGACCTTTTAATCCCTCTACCAAAAATACATTTGCATGTATTTGGCTGTGTTTTGTGTCCAGAAGGGATTACCTGAGCTATTAGTAAGTGTACACATGCCCAGGGGGAGCAACTAGCAATATGAAATGGTGTGCCTCATGCCAATTTTTACAGCATGGGAAAGCAGTGAAGGTTCATACTTTAAATCTGAAGACTATGCAAGAGAGTAGCTGAATTTCTGGAACTGCAGCTATGTGCTCTTTGTTTGAAAATTAAAATGATAGTTAGCATCAGGAGACTAGTGCAGGTGAGTCTACAGAGGTGACTCCACCAGCTGGCTCAGTGGATTTCATCCACACCACAGAATGGTGCTGTATGTAACCTTGAACTTTACTACTGTCTTTAAAGTTCATAGAATATTATTTCAAAGTCCAACTACCAGTAGCTGTAACTACTCCATAAAATACAAAGAGAGGCATAAAAGTGACATATTTGCCTTGTCATTCATTATTTTATGAGATAGCCATTTTGAGTGAGCACACCATAAAGATTTACTTACAAGACTGTTATGATCTGATATGTCGAAATATTTTCTATCATAAAGGAAATGAAAAAGGGTTGTTAAAAAAATGGCTTTTACCATTTTGACCTAGAAGAAAGTTCAAAAGTAGTTGCAGGCAGGGCTTCTAATATTTAGGGAAACCAATCTACAATGCTTTTAGGTCAAGGGAGGGTAGAGCAATGAATTACCCACACATAAATCCATACAAAACCCAAGATTCTTCCTTTCTTCCTTGGTGTCTGCAGAGATCTATCTGTCAATTTGATATTATCTATATGATACCATCCTGTAGGTGTCTGTAAACCCTGTTAATTATTTTTTCATATTTGGTCCCTTAATGAGTATGAGCATTTCACAAACACAAGGTAGATAGTATCAGTTAGAAATAGATACTACTCTTTTGAGTATGGCTGTGGAAAAACAGATCTCCTTAGAGTGTATAAGCTGTGAAAAGAATAATATGTCTTAGTGTTTAGCATATGGGCTCACCCACCAAAAGATATGTGGTGAAAGTTTCCAAGTAATTAAACAGGTGCTCATACCTTGCTTCCTCTTAATAGTCTAAAGCCTATGAAATGTATTTTTAGATGAGGTGAATGCTGAATATTCCTTTTATATTATTGGAAAGTATTTTTTATAATAAGAATCATGTATGTGTATATACATCTCATAAGAGCGTATCTACAGAGATATATTCACTATGACTGTTAAAAGCTTGCCCTTCTGCACATTGTTTTTGGCATAACTTCAGAAACAAGGACTACAAACCTGCAGTAGATGTGCATTTGCCTGTTCACTCTCTCACTGTTTCTCTAAGTTTGCTGTGGAGTACTTTCTGTGATTGGCCAGGACCAGTGAGTCTTTGGAGCATACAGAAAAGGAGAAGGAGCTTGACTTACTGATTGTCCATGTCTTCTGTCTGTATAGATGCTTCTGATGATCAGTTACCATACTGGCCTAAGATGGAAGTTGTACCTTGTTCAGGACCCTTGTAGTTCCACAGCTTAATGTGATATCCCATCTTGCTTGTCCGAAATCATTCCTGTTCTTGAGACTGGAATAGCTAAGTATTTCCTTCTCACAGATAAATTCTTCATGTATGCTTACCTCCCCATCTACCTGTTTGACTTTTCATCAGCCTTTGGGAGACAGATGAGGCACAAATGTGTGGCTGCACATACTGGCTTTCTTGTTCAGCATTGTCATGCATTCATTCATGTGTTCCTGATCAGTTACTGTATACAAATCACGAGATTTTACAAATTAACACCTTTCATAAAATATTCAGTATTCTGTGGAAAGGAAATTGCATTGAAAAGAGAGGCATTCCAGATGCATTCCAACATTTCTGGCTTAGGTGCAGAACTTGAAAATCCAGGGATGTTCACTTTATGTTCTTTTCCTTTCTAAAGCTAAGTGCTTGGGGTTCTTTTAGTCCATTGTAGTTTGTGTTGAAATAAGGGCATTATTTTTTTTTTCCTATTTTTTCTTTTAATCTTTTAATTAGATACTACCTAATTAATAGTAACATTTTCTCATCTTTAATAACCATTCTGTGGCAGCACATAATTTTGAAACCTTTAATCCACAGTGGGGGAGACGGACTTGGGCTATTAGTATAGGTTTTATTACCAAGTTACAGCAATTAATCAAGCCTAAAGTGCATGTTGCTACTACAGAAGTTGTAATTAAAATCATATAGTAATTTATTTGTAAGGAATTCCTGGAGGCCATCCAGTCAAGCCCACAACTAGGGGATGTCTACTTCCAGCTGGCTTGCTAATACGGGCTCTGTCCTTTTCACTATTTCATGGGACCCCCTGGACAGCAAAGCAAGAGCAGTCCTACATTCGCTACTGCTAAAATGCTTCCCTTATCACAGAATCCCAGGCTGGTTTGAGTTGGAAGGGACCTTAAAGTCCAACCAGTTCCAACCCCTGCCCCAGGCAGGAACACCTTCCACTAGAGCAGGTTGCTCCAAGCCCTGTTCAACCTGGCCTTGAGCACTGCCAGGGATGGGGCAGTCACAGCTTCTCTGGGCAACCTCTGCTGGCACCTCACCACCTTTCCCGAGCCTTAAGGTCGTAGGCCATACCAGTGATGAGATGCTTAAGATATTTGCATTTTGCATTTATCCTGTAGCAGAGACTGTATCTTGGCCTCTGCCATCTAGATAAGTGCTATGTAGGACTCCAGTTTGGGAAGGGGGTGTTTGTAGGTTTGAGCCAGGAAGAAGGGTTTATTTAATCATGTTTTGATAATAAGTCTTCTGTTAGTGGTTCGCATTTGCTACAGCTTGAAGTACCCAGATGAATCATAGGAGGAATTGAGGTTTCATGAAGCTTTTTGGTTTTTGGATCTGAAGTTTTCAAAGCAGACAGATTAAGTTTATAAGGTAGTGTCTATGCCCATCAGCACAACTTGCAATTCAAAGTAAAAGTATCTATATTTTATTTATAGGCATTCATAATCAACACAATGTTTTTCTTTTTATCTTTTGGTTTTATTGTGTTTTGAAGAATAATGAATGAATGAACTTTCGGGAATAACTTTGGCTTATGGTGAATGATGCAGGAAATGAAAAATCTCTATACGATTCAAATAGCAAATACACTCAGGTCAAAAGAATCCCATCTGTACTCAGCTCTTTGTTTTTTCGTAGCCTAATAGATAGGCACATGATGTTTAACTCAGACATTACCAGCAAATCTTACTAAACCGAATGGATTCCAAGTGGTGATCCACAAACCCCTAAAATATCCTCATAATTTCTCCTCACCTTGCAAAAATTGTCACTCCATTGCAAGGGAAAATCCTTCCAAAATCCACTGGGATCTCATGAAAATTGATTTTATTTAATGTCTAAAATCTGTGTATCTGTGTAAAATTTAGTATCTAAATTCCCCTTCCTCCTTTTTAGGTTTGATGATAAACCCAAAATAGGAAAGTTTAACATATTTTTTTCTTTTTTAAACATTCAGCTATAGCCAAAGAGCGAATTTCAGCTTTGGTAGGTGAATACCAGTGGCTTCCATTATAAATTTTGAACAACATTGAATTTATTTTCATTTTCTGTCCTTTCAAAAGTGAAAAGCTCTGAGTGGTTCCTGAAATGTTATGAAATGGAATGATGAAATGAAAAATGATCAATATAATGTCAAGTGAAGTCTGTGAGTTTGTATTCAACTCAGACTTTGCTTTAAGATTCTGTTTTCTTCAAGGAAAACTGAAAGAATGGGAACTGATGCAGATCAAAAGTTAAGAAAAAGATAACAGGTATATTCTGAAGCCAAGCTAGCTATTCCTTTTTGTGACTGGTTAATGGAAGATCAACATACTTGTTTAGAAGTCAAGCTAGGCTCTTTTTATAACAGACATAATTCTCTGAAGAAGCAAGGTAGCACAGGCTTTGCCTTCTTTTCATTTGTGTGTCTTAATTTAATGGGCACAGCATCCCTGTGCAGTTAAGGTATTACATGAAATTAGATGTGATTGCACTTTAGCTGCTTAGACAATGTTATATTGCCTGTTTGTCACTGATGGATAGCTATCAAAGGATCTAGTTATGTATTATCTGCTGTGCTGGGGGCTGATGGGGTCCATGTGTCAGAGAAAGGGAAGAGCATCTTCAGTCACAGGCTTGCCGAGGTGGTAAAGTGGGCTTCAAACTGAGCTCCCAGAGGAGGGGAACCTCAATCCATCCCATTCCTACCAGTCTGATGTCAGTGCCAACAAGATATGCCCAGAGCCTCAAAAGGGATCACAGGTCAGCAAAGGAGCACCTAAAGAGCAACACAGTGCTTGCAGCCACTCCAGCCAGTAAGTTGGCTTCATTGGGGGTCCAACTTAAATATTTGTCTGTGCAAATGCATGTAGCATGGAGAATAAATAAGAGGAGTTAATACATCTTACTGGCATCACAGAGACTTGGTGGGACGTCTCCAGTGAGTGGACTGCTGGAATGGAAGGTCACAGGCTCTTTAAGAAGGACTGGCAAAGCAGGTGAGTGAGAGGCATCATCATCTATGTCAGCAACCAGCTGGAGTGCATAGAGCTCTGCCTGGGCATGGGTGAAGAGCTGACTGAGAGCTTACAGTCAAGAAGAAAGGGAGGCTCAGGGGCAGATGGCATTATAGTGGGTTCTGTTACCAGCCCAACCAGGAAAGATGAAGCAGATGAGGCCTTCTGTAGACAGAAAAGAGCATCCTCATGTTCACAAACCCTGGTCCTCATGAGGACTTCAACCACCCTGATATCTGTTGGAGGAACAATACAGCAAGGTATAAGCATTCCACAAGGATCCTGGAATGCGCTGATGGTAGCTTCCTTCCCAAGTAATAGGGGAGCCAATGAAGAGAGGTGTTACGATGGACCTTGTTACCCAGGATATGGAGAAGACCATGGTTCTCAATGACTATTTTTGTACCAGTCTTCATCAGGAAGTGCTCCAACCACACTGGCCTAGTCACAGAAGGCAAAGGCACTGACTGGAAGAATGAAGTACCACCCACTGTAGGAAAAGATCAGGTTTGAGCCCATCTAAGGTTGATCTTGAACTTGAAGGTGTGCAAGTCCATGGGACCTGATGAGATGCATCGGCAAGTCCTGAAGGGCCTGAATATTCCAGCCTTAGTTGAAACTAAGTGAATTTTAAGGTCCCTTCCAACTCCAACTATTCTGTGATTCCGTGATTCATTCACTGCTATCTGAAGCCATTACAGTGTAGAAACATATTAATTCCAGGCTGACAGATTACTTTGTATCTCGGATATAACTGGCAATTTTTTTGAACTTCTTAACTTAGTAAATTACATTTACTTTTGTCTTACAGCCATTTACAAGTTTAAGCAGTAGACAAGAAAAGCACTCAGTCAAACTAAAATAGCATTAGCAAATAGCATTAGAAAATGCTGTTTTGTTTGAATTCTGTGCTGTCCTGGCCATAGAAAACAATGCAGGATAAGTAATAAAATGGACTGGAAGTTAGTCTGCATGTAGACTAGACAAATACAGTTAATCATATCTGCATGCAATTTAGCCAGTTGTAGTCAATATTCTGTATTATGCATAGATTAACATTTGTACACTCATATTGTTTTGACAGGATAGCCGTAGATCACAAGTTCCATTTGTTATCCATACTGATCTTTTAACATCTTTCAGACTAAAATTCAGTGCTGTTTTAACCAGTTGCATCTTTTCTGACTGGTATTATTTTATATGCATGTTCAACTTTGAGTGTCAAATCAGCTTGTACTTTGAGATTTCTATATTTTCAGGCATGTATAATGTAAAACACTGAATGTATGTGTACACAGAAAAAAATTTTAGTTATTTAGGAGTAATGTATTTTAAAGGAGGAAGGGTAGCACTGAGGAGGGTATCTTAACTCAACTTGAAATTTCTCTCTTTACATACAGCATGATGGGAAATGTACTTCTTAGAGCATCTCTTTCTAAAACACTGAAAAAGGACATTCTGATTTTAAGGACCGCAAGGATAGGGCTTTGAGCAACCTGGTCAGGTAGAAGGTGTCCCTGCCCATGGCAGGGGGTTGGAACTGGATGAGCTTTAGGTTTCCTTCCATCTCAAACCAGTCTGTGCATCCATGACTCTGATGGAGGCAAAATTGCGTGGGCAACTAAAATGATGGCCTTTTCTATTAGGACTAGACTTTGCGATTTTAGCACTGCGCAACTGATCTGTTTTAGAATCCTAAAGGTACTGCTATACTTCCTCGGTCACTGTGGTCACTAAGCTGGGTTCTTAATGGAAGTAAGAGCTCTGTGTAGTAGCCTAAAATTAAGACCTGGCTACAGAGAGTCTAGGAACTGTGGGTATATGCCAACATTCCTCTTTCTGTTCACCTTTCCCTGTCACTGTGAGATGACTAGCATCACCTCAGACTGATAAATAGGCAGGAGATGAAAAAGAATGGAAAGATTATTTCTACCCTGTGGTGCCTAAAGCACTCTAAAATACTTTTACCTTGTCCTTATGGAATGAGAATCCTTAAGAATGACTCTAAAGAATCAAGTAATGTTATTAGTGCCATTGCAATGGCCTTAGTCTTCCTCCCTAGCCATACTGTGTGACTGTACAATCCATAAAAACTCATTACACAGTTATAAGACATCTAGACTCTTGTTGAAAGATGCATGTATATATTTCTGTATGTTGTGTGTAGTTTGCAAGTCGTATAGCTTAATATATAAGTAAATTAGATAGTTTATTTGTCTGCATTTATTCTTAACAAGGGGAAGAAGGAATGAGAATACGACCATTAAAGTGTTAATGCAAAATATGGAATACAAAATGTCATATTTACGTAAGCAAATTGCGACCTGCATAATTTTGAAGTTGTGAATCATTACCCAGTGATCAGCAATGACCTGTTACTAAAGCTAAAATTAGAAAGCACACCTGCCTGGTACTTTGCTGAGCAGAACTGTTATAATTTTGTGTTCAGATGGGATCCACAGGAAATGGAATAAAAGTCTTTTTCAATGTTATTCAAAATTCCACTGGTTTATTCCATTTAGTATTTGCTTTTTAGGACTTTTAATTATCTGACCTTCCCTATCCAGTTAAATATATTTATGTACACTTCATAAAAGTTAAGTAAAAGATAAAAAAAAAAAATTAAATGCTGTATTTTATGTAATCAGTCTCTGTTCCAAAAGGAAAATTAACCTGTGGTGCTCTAGAACATGATACCACTTAATAAAGGGGAGATACATGTGTATATATAGAGAGATAGATAGATATAGATATCTATTTGGAAAGGCTTCATCTTTTATTTTTACTGAAGTCTTACTCCACAAAGCCGTATTGGTTCCTGTGGCAATTCTCTAGGATGAAGGGAAGGCAAAATTGCTCACAAGTATCTGCGTGTTTTTGTGTGCGTAGGCACTCATAATCTCTATCCATGAGCTAGTAAGAATCATCTCAACCTAAGACTGATGGTGGTTAATGAAAGGATAAAAAAAAAAAAGGCTGCATTTTAGAAGACTAAGATGCTGTTAATTTCTGTATGCATTTAAGATTAATAAACTACTAATTAGGATATGCAAATGAAGGAGTTATGAATTCCAGCACAAACCTTCACAAGTACCTTATACATAAATCACATTCGGTTAATGTATTTCTGTTATGTAATTGGTGATGAGCCAGTCCAATTAGATCTCATTTACATGTGTATGGAATTTTGTAATATAGCATTATGAACCTATTATGCAAGTAAGAAGAAACTAATTATAGTGTGTATTTGCTTTAGTCAGATGAAAGAAAATTGAAATTGATCTTAAAAACTACTGCTACTGACTTGAGGTTGGGCTAATATGAGAAGAATGTGGAAATTTAAAGTTATTCTCATTAAATATGTATGATTCAGTAGCTGTCTCTTAAAACACTTAAGGTATTGCCTTGTATGAGATTTTAGACTTCTGAATTCTGGGGGCTAAATCCATCAGTAACAACCAATGCCAGGCAGAAATCTGCCCTTATACAGAGGGCAAGTTGAGGAAAAAAGGTAAAAGGAAAATGAAGTCCATTGTTGAGGTGTCACTGATGGCAGAAGCTGTGTGTTCAGTGGCAGGCAGATGCGAAGGTGGAAAAAGGAGAGAAGACAAGGGGAGACTAAGTTCCTGCAGGCATTCCTGGTGCCTTTTAACTGCATTGGCAATTCCAAGCTCTGGTTTTCTTCTAATGTAGATGTCCTCTCGTAAGATTTCAGTGCTTTTCTTTGCTGAGTAATACTTGAGCAAAATCTAGTGGGGAAAAGTATATCTAAGGTGTTCATAAACTTACTTAGGAAAAGCCACTACTATGTGGAAAGGAGAAGTGAAAACCTCACCTTCTGATATAAGTAATGTCATTCTATAAGGCGGACATAGACAAATCCTCAATTTATTGTTTCCATCAACAAAGTAGCTTATGTTCTCCTAAATACAATGTTTAGAACTTTGTATTTCTGCCTTTACAGAAATACAATTGCATTTCTGACTTTGTATCAGGGTCTTTGTGTGTGGAGATTGTATTGCAAGTTTCACTTTGTGAGAGAAAATAGCATTTGGCAGCTGCTAGCACACAATGTGACCCATACCTTTTAACCTGTGAACTGAGAGAATTAAACATTTATTAACTTTGTTTAATACGCTGTGCAAAAGGTTGAACTACAGGTCATATTGATGGTGGTTGCAAATGATAATATTGGGGACGACACATTTTCAGTCACCTCTTGTCACACAGTTAAGAGTGAGCACCATCTAACATGCTGGCTTACCAGCAGCTGCATGTAAGCAGAAGAATTGGAGGATTATGTGTGTTCTTATTTATTTCTTCAAATTACCAGTGTTTTCACTCTTGAGTGTAAAAACAACCTCATGGCTATTTCTGATTCATACATAAATTCTCTCTGCATCTAAATAGAGTTGGCTTTATATTTGGCCACTTACATAGAGCATTACTTTGGAGCTGCAACATAAAGGGCTTTTCCCATAACGCTTTGTGAATAAGGAATACAAGGCTCAGTTAAATCCTTCCTGACCGCAAAGAGCAATAGTGCATTTTTTTGCTAGTACCTGCATTTCTATTTCTAGGATGACTTGATAGCACACCAGTGTTCAAAAGGAATGAAATACCACACTGACTAATTCAAAGATTAGTCCTTTCTGAAATGAGAAGTTGGGAAGAGAAAGGGAAGTAAAATGTAAATTGAAAACCTGGTAAAGTTTTCCAAACCCTTTTTAAGTTGGGATATTTTAGCATGATTGAAATTTATCAGGTTAAATCAAACTATTCTGCCTCAGTGAAAGCACCTTTATTAGCACGTACTATTTTCAGTAAATCAAAACATTTGGTTGCTGTTACATCTGACGCATCTATTCTGTTTATGTATCCGCTATTATGCAGCCCTTTAGTCTCTGAATGTAGAATTACTGAAGGAACAATAAGGTCATTTTGTTATTTCAGGCAACCAACCTCTTCAAAATATGTGACAGGAGCAATTTATGAACAAATTAGCCCTCTTCTGAAAGACTAACCACGATGGCCATCTTCTACTTGAATTTAAATTGGTGCTGCTGTTAACCCTGGTTACGCTCATTTTGATGTGACATGAAGACATGTTGTACCTACTTAACATTGGAAAGCATGCTCTTCATCCATTAAAAGGTTTAATTTTTACCCTGAAATTAGGGCAAAATGGAACTGATGTGTCTGTTCAGCTGGTTGGTAAATAGATGCCATCAACTTAAAGTATTTCTAATGTAAAAGAACAGCAGCATTTGGTTTTCTCTTAGTATCTACAGTGGATGTATATACACATGTGATACTTCATCTGCCTTTCGGAACTAAGCCTTAGCTGGATGCAAGCATCACTTTTGTATTTTCAAAGCAAAGCACAAAATTACTTGGTTCACAGGGTTGACATGAAGTGAAAGGGTAAGGATGCAAATGTCTTTGATGTAAGTAGAAAATGTCAGCCTCTGCTGTTGTAATTTCAGGTGTCTGTCCCCTATCCACACTGATTTGTTCTTTGATGATACTCTGTGAAAGAGATCTAGCAGGGAATACCCTGGGCCTGTTTATTGTCTGTTTTAACAGGAAGTTCTAAGTTCAACAAATCAGAATTCTCGTTGCATCTGTTTTGACACCAGAATAAGAATAGCAGTTTTAAATGAGGTAGTTGCAAGCATATGGGCTTCCATTAGAGTTCCTATTCCTGCAGGCTGTTTAAGGAAATCTTGTAGCTATTCAGCTTAGTGTGGAGTCAGATTGAAGCTGATCAGTGCTGACGCTACTAAGATGCAAACGGTTCTAAACAGCCAGGTGATGAAAATACAGTACATGCTGGCTATATTGTACTCCAGTTTTCAGGTTCCCTGATTACCATTGACTAATTAGGAAATTCAGAGAAAGTTGGGTAGAGCTCATTAGAAGTTCAGTGCTTAGAATGTATGAAGAAGTTGACCTGTTGACGTTTACGATTTGTAACTGAACAGGCATAATCCCACCATCATCTTACCCCTCTGACAACATGTAAGAGATAGAATGGAAAGGAAAGCTACAATGGCTGATATGGTTGAAGTGTTTGTGATGTGTAGGGTTAACTGCCAAGGAGCTGGTAGTATTTTCTCCAATAAAGTGATTAATTTTGCTCCTAAAAAAAGTATTTATTGCATTGTAGTTCTAAAGTTTGAAACATGATAGACAAGCGAGAGGAACTGTGAACTGAAAAAGGAGATCCAGTTGTTGTCATAACAGTGTACAGATTTGGGAGCTGAACTACTATTATAGACATGAAAATAGCAAAGAAGAAATTATCTGTAAAATTTTATCTGGGTTTTTTTTTTTTTTGTGCAGTTATACTTGATACTTCCCAGAACTCCTGTTAGTATTCAGCATGTTGGTTTAGCAGTATGACACATCTGCTGTTGTGTCTATTTTGTGCATCGTCTTCACAACAGCTCCCTATAACACACCAATGTGCTGGGTATAATGTTTTGGCACAAATTACTACTGTGTTAAGTACAGAAGACAGTTGAAGTTGTCTCCAGCATATTCCTAGGAGGAGTTTGAATGTAGAAAAGCACTCTTCTATTTTTTTTTTTCTCCCTCTTCTTCTATAAGATGCCAAGAAAGGTCTTAAGTAAACTTCAGTAGTTCTTTTGGATTTGGTTCTATATCTCTGTAGGATTCTGTTCAAAGTAAAACATTTGTCCCAAGCTCATCCAGAGAATACTTGCAGTTAAACAGTATTACATACACTACTTTTGGTCTTCAGGACCATGCAGAAGGTACCCAAAGTGCCCTGAATTGGGCACATAGATCTCTCAATAACAGCAGAACATCATCTAGTATGAATTTGGTTTCATTTGTGTTGCTTAGGTGGAGGATTTAATCTAAGACTGTGGTCTTGGACTGGAGATTCATAATATAGGTTTGAGTATTATTACCTGTAAGTATAGCAGCACTTGTTTTCTTGAAGAGGCAGTTTGGTGCATTAGGCATAGAAAAATTTTCTGCCATGAGGGCAAAAAGTAGGCTATGTATTTCAAGGTCACTTTGTTCATTTATTAAAAAGATGATCTTTTTCCAAACCAAGTCCCAGTGCTCAAAAATAACAGTCTCTGAACACACATCCCCTAGCGAGTGATGCAGCTGTGTTCTCTGCTCACATTCCTTTCTGTGCATCACAGTAGGGGTTTTCAGCTTTTATGAGCACTGCTGAATTAGTATGTAAGATCACAATCCTGCAGCCTTCATCAAAGATTAAATCTACATTTTAGAGATTTTCAGATCAGGAGAGTGGAAATACTTTTCCTGTATTGTTTTGGGTTGTTTCTTTTCTTGGTAGTTATCTCATTCTTACTGTGTAGTTCAGTAGAGGAGATTATCAAAACCTTCTCCACACAGATTCAGAGTCTTGGTGGCTGGAGTTGGATCACTGATGTCAATCTACAAAGCAATAGTTCTTGAAATTTGCAAAGACCCAAGCTCAAGTTTGAATATTGACTTTTGTCTTTAATTGCTGCTGTTACCTAATCAGACATCTCCTCTGGTATTCACATTTCTAGCTCTTTCTTTTCTAATTATACCACTCCAGGTTATTAACATGCCTTGTTGGTGTTGCAGTAATTACCTAGCACAATGGGGATCCTTTCCTGGAGATCCTAAGCACTACATAATGCAAATACTAATAGTATCAGCAGCCCAGGAGACTTGGTTGTATTCCAGAGAGAAGGTCCTAGTGACAGCAGTACTTTTGGAGCTGAACATCTACTAAATCTTCCTTAAGTTTCAGAAAAATGCATTCTGCTGTGATCCAAATAAAAACACAGCTTTTTCACATAAATACTGATTATTTGTAATGAACTAATGTCTTGTGCAGGAGAGCATGTCATACTTTCTTAACCTTCTGTTTATTCAGATAGATGAGTTTTGGTTCCTTTGTTACGTCCATAGTGGAGATGTGTTCACAATTTCAGTTGTGGCTGTATTTCCTTCAGTGAACATTGAAACCAAAGGCTAAAAAGCGGTTATCTCGGAGCACTACAGTGGATTGCTAAACATTAATTATTGCTGAACACCTTGAGCCACTTGAGTTAATGACATTAAGGACAACTGCTGTGAGAAGCAAGCTCAGGAGTCATGAATTCTATTTATGATGTCATGCCATGAGGATATCTGAATAAACCAGTGGTGGCAATCACTTTCATTTCACAGAAACATATCACATGAGAGCGTGGTCTTAGGGACAGCACTTACTAAAAGAGAAACAAATAATCCACTATTAAAGGGGATTTTATTCTTTCTGAATAGAGTGAAACATTAAAGCTTGTAATTAATTTTAGAAGCAGGGTGTCAAAAGGTTGTGTACATGATTGACATATGGTGACTTTGCCTCACTGAAGTGTTTACTTGTGAGTCCAGCATTGCTGTCACAGACAAAATGAGTCTTTTTGTCTTACTTCAATCTCTGAAGGATTGTTGCCAATGTCTGGGAGGTACTGTGTGATTTTATATTGGCATATATATGTACATGTACTAACAAGGAGTCTGCAACCCAGGACTGAGGAAAAGAGATACAAGTGGGTGGGTTGTTATCCTCATGGTGAATTGTCATATCTAATTGTAAAGTAGCCCTGTAATTCTATATAAACAAATTGTGTGTATTGTCCAACAGCAAGTAACTGCATTGCTGTCTTCTGTACAGCGTGAGCTTAGTTCTGGTTTACATGACACAGGTGCAGTTCCTATTGGATTTATGCTACTGAGAATTGGGTTAGGTCTTTTCATTAGGGAAGCAGGTGCTTCGTGTTGGCATAAGATCACTGATCCAAATAAAACAGCACTTTGAGTTATCCATGTCTAAGTATATAGTTCAAACAATAGTAATATTCACTCAGAGTTCTCATTTAATAGGTTGGCTTGTAGGGTGGCTTAGATGTATGGTGGTGGTAAAGAAGTAAAGACCCTTCCTTTGTAAATCTGGTGCCATTACAGTCGGTGTAGCAGAATGGGATGAATCTTCTGGAGCAGAACACATGCTGCCTCTGAGAATAATGCCTCACTGTTCTTCCCACAGTCCTTCAAGGAAGAGTGTGCCATACATGGACAAAGTGAGTCTCAAATTGCAGTATTTTCAAACAAGCTTCAAAAGCAAGAAAAGATCCCTGACAAGAATAGCTTGGTACTAAGTATAACAATGAACAGATCTTGGGGCTCATCTTTAATGCATACCTCATTAGCCTGTCGTGATCTTAGCCTGGCTTTATTTGAGTATTATTGCTTAAAATGTTATTGTTACCTTCATGTTGGTTTTCCAGTGTTTCTCAGAACCAGTATTCATGTTGCACAAAAAATACAGTGAAATGTGTGTAAAAATATTTTTACTAACCAATTTCTTATAGAGGCAGCAAGTCAAATTAGTTGTAGTTCTGTCACAGATTTCACAAGAAGCCATTTAATTGATCATATACCTCCTGCCATGTAAAAATTACTTGTGAAAATGCTACCTTTTAACCATGCTGTTGAAAAGCTGAGGGTTTAGGTCACTTTGTATGTGTACAAGCCTGCTCTGAACACTTGTGACACTGGTCTTGCATGGAACACACAGGGTTTGTTACTTTAATAAATAATGACAGTATCAACTGCCTAAGATTGATGTGATGTGAGAAGAGGTAGAGAGTTTTAGGGCAGGATGGGGAGGATGTTTATGCCGTCATTATAACTTTTGTATCTGTATAGTAGAAAAACAGATTTGCAACTGGTACATTGTATAGAAATTATAAATTAATTTCAGTGATTCATAGATGTATTCAGATTCATAAATCTGCTTGCCCACAAGTCACAGAATCACAGACTGATTTGGGTTGGAAGCAACCTTAGATATTATCAAGTTCCAATCCCCTGCCACAGGCGAGACACCTTCCTGAAGGAAATATTCATTGTACGGACATATCCACTCATATTGAAAAGTACCATAAGATTCAATATGTACTAACAAATGTTTTCCCCAAAACCAGCAGTGTGTGTAGGTTTATGTTCAGAATGTGCGCATCTCAATTGGGGAGACTAGTTCAATGGTATATTGTGTATTATGATATTCTGTAATATATTCAGTGCTAGGCTTGGAGAGAAAAACTTGCACACAAGCCACCTCTTTTTTCATCTGAAATAGTAAGTGAATGTTTAAGGTAATGAATATATATGTGGAAATCAGCTCCTGCATGATTTTATAATCACAAAAGCAATAAATTTGTCATGAGTTACTCATTATAAATTATTTAGCCAACTAATATATTTCGTGAATAAGCCAAAGGCAGAGAAACTGTAATACAATATTGCAATTGATGTTGAAATACACCAGTTAAGCACAAATGTTAGATACTGGTAGGGGAGTATTAGGCAAAAAAAAGACCCCCAAAAGTACCATTTAAAAGCAAAATGGTTTCATGTTAATTGTTAGGATTTTTTATTTAGAAGAATTCTTCCTTTTCACTAGTTAATCTAAGACAAGGAATTCACCATTTTGTTATGGACGATACTGGAGGGTTCTCAACTCCAGAAAATTAAAATGGTTTAATATCTAAAATTGAGTATTATCTAATAAAAAAAGGAAAAAAAGCCCAAGGCATTATGTGCACAAGTCAGCAAAGGTGTGAGGTTGGGAAGTAAGAAAGAGCACAGAGTGAACAGTTTGTAATGTACACTTTTAAGTTTTTATTTGCATACTTCCATTTTCATTTGTATTGCTGCACTACAGGCTACTAATGGCACCATATTTTTTTTTCCTTTTCCACATGTATTCCCTCATTTTAGTCACTTTGTAGTCCTGTGCAGTGGGTCTAGCTTGAAACCTTAGGCTCTTCTATCAGTTTTCATGGCATTGTGGTTGTTTAGAAAGGGCTCAAGCATGTTTGTGAAAATTGGTATTTTTAATTCAAAAGAGATTACATATTGGACCATTATCCTGTGTAAATTCAGAAGATCTCCTTTGACAAAATGTATGAAGTTTAAATGTTTCTTTTTAATTTTGGAGGAGCTGAATGAGTCTTCCAAGGGAAGTATCTTTATCATCATCAGGTGGTTGTTTGACTAGAGAAAATACTGAAGAGGCAAATGAGTTTAAGTATTTCAAGGTGGTTTTTTAATTTGCTATAAAATGCATTTAGCCCAGCAGGGAACGTAAAAATCTACATATGTGAGTTTATCAGTCATATATTGTGGGCTTGATCCCTTAAGGCATTGAGAATAATACCCAAATTTTAGAAACTGCTGCAGTTCACAGTTATTCTTGATCACAGGAGAGATTCCACAAGGTCTGAAACTCCCTGGTCTTGCTTCTTGTGATATACCCCAGCTGAAAGAATAACCTAAAAGCTTCTCTGTCTGTGTTTTCTTCCATCTGATTCTTGATGATGTAGATGGAAAGGCAGCTTGGACCCAGCATGCTACAGAGTCCACTGGGATCCTTTCAACTCCAGTTGCACATTGGTGCACATCCACCACCCTTCTTGAGGGACAGCAGCCATCTACAGAGCTATATTTGATGAAAACCCTTTCAAGGCCTTATTTAATGGTGTCAGTTGGTACACCACAGGCCCTGAAGATTTAAGGCACTAGATGCAAATGAAACAGTGATAAAATATTTATAGTGTGTAACCTCTATACATTCAATTCATAAATCATTTTATTTGGAAAGAGATTGGAAAGCATTTGATAGTCAGCTAGGCTCTGGAGGGCAGTGTGACTGTCGTCAGTTTCCAGAATACTATCAGCTCCGATTTTATTATCTCACTTGTTTTCCAGGCTCTTTTAACCACAGCAAATCCTCAGAAAGTGGAGTATTGTGAGTTTTCTGTTGGGAGTCGAGTACAGTTTTTAAAGCATTAGCCAAAGCTCAAAAGGAAATAATATTGAGATTCCAAAAGTGTGTTGCTGTATGTACAAAATTATCTATCAACAACATGATAGTTTCTGTCAGTTTATTTTAAATGGGAATGCATGCTCACACTGCTAAAAGGTTGGAATGCAATCTTGCTGACAGTGTTAGAATACAGAAGTGATAACATAAAGAGGGGAATTACCAGGCAAAAAACAAATTAACAAGTCAGAGGTCATAATTAAATTAATTAAAGGGTTATAGCAAACCTGTTTAAGCAATAACCACATACAGTGAGGTGTCCATTGGTGCAGTATGTGGTAGCACAGAGTCACAGGTCAGCCAGTTCAACCCCAGGGCCACCTAGACCCAGTTGCCCATGGCCATGTCCAGGCAGCTTTTGGTTGTCTCCATGGGTGACCTGTGACTGTGCTCGGTCACCCTCACAGTGCAGAAGTTTTCCTGGTGTTCAGATGGAACCTCCTGTGTTTCAGTGTGTGCCCATTGACTGATTCTGTCACTGAGCACCACTGAGAAGAGCCTGGCTCCATTTTCTTTACACTCTCTTCAGTATTTAAGGGTCCTCAATATATCTGGACTCTTTTGCTGCCTTGTGGTAGATTTTTATATTAGAATAACACTGGATTACTTAGAGGCAACCAATATAAAATCTTTGTGGGTAGAAAGAGAATTTTTCAAGCCAATACACCTTACACAAAGTGTGTTGATAAACATGTTCCAGGATTAAGCAAAGCTGAAGTCTGAACACACAGCTCGAATCTCAACTAGTCAGGTAGATGGATAATCACTCTTTCTGAAAGTCATATCCTTCTGTTTAGGTGTAAACCCTTTATGTAGCTCTTTGAGAGTAGCTGAATATGATATATCTGTGCCTTGAATGAAATAACCAGTCCAGAATTAGAATCAGAATTTGCAGAACAAATCATTACTGCATCTTATGCATCGTAAAAATGAATGGAAGATCTGCTGCAAGTGCTAATACAGCAAAGTTGGAAAAATAGAAAAATGCTGCCTTATTCAGTAATAGGTTCCTGCTAAATCAAAATATTTGGCAGAATATGGCATCTAAAAAAATACCTACCACTGTGAAATAATAGGCCACATTCTCATTAGAAATATATTGTAAACTTCCAGATCAAGAGGAACCAAGGAAATCTTGGACCTTCATTTTCTCCTTTGTTCACACTCTATAATAAAATCCTGGTCAAACCAATCTTGTGGTAGTTAAGAATGTAAAATGAGAAACTAAACAAGGTACTTAAATTGCAGTTTTGCTTAAATGAGGACCTAAGACCATCTAAAAGGGTGATGGTATTGAAAGACCCTGAGTTAAATATGGTGAGATAATGGATGCAATCTGTAAAGACAGCATTATAGATGAAGAGATACGTATTGCAGACCACTACAAAAGCATTTTCTGAAGTATTAGTGGTGAGAAAACCACATCAGAAGTGTTGCTGTTCAGTGTATTTTGTTACTTGTATTCAAATTGCATAAGCTACTGCATTGGGTTTACATGGCAAGGTTTTAGGAGGAGGGGGAGCTGCACAGTGACTTCTTTGAGAAAACACCAGGGCTGCCCCCATACTATTGCATTTTGTTATTAATTGACAATAGATTAATTTCACAAAGTTCATTGTACCCATGATGGTGAGTGATGTCTTTATCTCAACACATCAGCTTTTGCATCATAGTTTCTCATCCTTTGCTTTTGAGGCAGGGGGAGTGAAAGAGCAGCTTGGTGGGCACCTTGCAGGCAGCCAAAGTTAACCTTCCGCAGCCACCTTCTCCCCGCTGCCGTTGCCATGCATTTTTTTCTTTTCTTTTCAAAGCTGGCATTAACTTGAGTCTTTCAGGCTGTTGCGGTTTAAGCCCAGCTGGTAACTCAGTGCACTGCAGCCATTCGCTCACTCCCCCCTTTCTCCCCCCCCACTCCCAGAGGGATGGGGAGGAGAATCGAAAGAATGCAACTCCCACAGGCTGAGATAAGAACAGTCCAGTAACCAAGGTATAACATAAACCACTGCTGCTACCACCAATAATAATAGTGATAAGGGAAATAACAAGGGAAGAGAATAAAACTGCTCACCACCCACCAACCGATACTCAGCCTGACTCCAACAGTGATCTCACCCTTCTGGGTCCCTGGCCCCAGTTTATTTAGTGGGCATGACATGCTGTGGTATGGAATACCTCTTTGGTCAGTTTGGGTCAGGTGTCCTGTCTCTGCTTCCTCCT